>VSMD01085828.1:0-15215 GCA_008750895.1 Mirza zaza
TGGGTTATCCGACGTGTGCCTCTGTTTTGGCATTTATCACATGAGCTTTCCTGCTGCTGGTACATCTGTGCCCCAACCCCAACGCACACGAGCTTCTAGAGAAACGCAGGAGTGCGTCTCCTTCCTGTGCAGCAGCACCCAGCCCAGGGCCCGCAGCTCCGGGCCGTCCTTTGTTTCTAAACCACGATCACCCACGTGTGGGTCCTGTCTCCTCTGCCTAATTCCAGACTAATCCTGAACAAGTCACCTGCCCTTTCCAAGTTTCTGTTCATTATTTTTTTAAAAAAATAGGGGAAAGAAAAAAAACGGACCTTCAGGAACTGCGGGATGATGATGAGAAGGAAAGGAAAGCATGCTGCGGACAGCTAGGACACACACGTGATGGGACACCCGTTAGCGCACCAGAGCTCAAACAGTGGAAGAAAGGTGGGGGGGATTCGTCACAGAAGAAAAACCACAGGCTGTCACACCGTCATAGATGACTGTACGCCAAACAGAGGGCCGGGCCCGAGTGTTTTAGGGCGTGGACGCTGTCCCCCTGCAAATCCCATGGGGAGACCCGCCCCGCCCCCCCCTGCTGTGCACCCGGCGCCTCCCGCTGCCCTAGCCTGGCCGCACGGTTCCCTGCGGGAGGCCTGTCTTTACCGCTAGACTGCGAACCATTGAGGGCAGCCACTGTGTCCTGCTTATCTTGGTTTCCCAAGCGCCCAGCTCAGCCCGGCAGGTGGGAGAAACTCAGAAGATGTTTGGTAAATAAAAGAGCAAAGGCCTAAACAACAAATGGACCAGCAGTGCCCCGGTCCCACACGTAAAGCATTCCCAAAAACACATGAGACCAGAATGTGCAAAATTAAAAATAGATTTAAGGCATTAAGATGTCCATGAATAATATATTACTACAATATGTAATGTAAATTATATAAAATATTAATGTAAAGTAATATTTGGGCTATATTAATATATATATTAAAATGCACTTTCAGAAATTGCCGAGTTCACCTTGCCTTTTAAATGCAATCATCGGTGAGCCGTTTCTGGCATTGCATATGTGTGCTCTATACTGTTTTCTCTCAGAGCTCAGCCTACAATCCAACAGAGGTCTCAATGTGGCTAAAACGTTGTCACTTGCAGTGCCACTTAAGCGTACCCCTATTTGTCTGAAATTTCCTGTCTGAAACCTGTACTTCTTATCACGAGTTTCAGCAGCCTCATTTTTCTGTTCTCTGCTCCTTTCTTTTACAAAATATTAGACAAATAATATTTTTACAAAATATTAGACAAATAATATTTTTACAAAATATTAGAAGGGCAAGTGCAAAATATTAGAAGGACAGAAATGTTAAAATAATTGCATCATTGAACAATGGAAAGTCTGCCCAAACTGCAGCGCTGACTGACAACGCCACCGTATGGTTAAGTCAAAATCCTCATTGGTCAACTGACCTAAAAATTGCCATATAAAAAGATGGTTTAGACTGTAGAGGGCTCCATGCACAGTTATAAAAGTGCAGTTCATTCAAACGCTGCCTGTCCATGGACAGTTTGGTGGACGCCCATGGGGGGCAGCGACCACGGTGGCCTCACTGCCGGCACTGTCACGGGTGACTGGGGTGGGGGACGGGGGCAGGGACAGCCCTGCACCGTGCCCGTAAAATGAGCATTAACAATACGTTCTCTTACCAGGAAACGAAACCACTTTTTTATTCTTGCTGAGGTTCTTGAAAGATGCTAAAAAACAAACAAACAGAAATCCGGACGTTAATGAGCTGACCAAAGGGTTTACAAAGCACGCTATTTTAACATAGCATCTACGGCTAAAAGAATGACCGAACGGTAACCCATGTTGACTGGAGAGACTTTAGGGCCCGTTTCAGTAAAAATAAAACCATGCTTTTGTCGTGCAGATGAGCCTTGCCAACACTGTGCAAATGCACTTTCTGGGATTACAGGGCACTGGCAGAATTTCGATCGTCTTATTTTTCTTCCTCAAAGAGAAAAGCATATTTTACTCGAGGTTTTTTTAAAAAATTATTTTTAGCGTCTTCCTCATACAGTTTCATAGCAGGAAGTCAAGGGCATGTGGTGGCATTTCCTTTGCTCCGTCCCAGGTGTAGCAGGTGACAGAGGCGTCCCGGTCGGTCCTGTGCCCTGCGAAATGCGGGCGTTGGGTGTGCTTTCCCGACGACCATTAAACGCAAACCGGCTCGGCGTGCACGGCAGCTGCTTTTTAAAACCCCGATGGCAAGTCGCAATAAAAGCAGGATATTCACTCCAGAGTGAAAAACACCAGAGCTAGAAATGCATAACTGACGTCAACCCTTGCAAGATAGAACACGCTACTACACACAAGTGTAGTGCAAATGATGAATGCGATAAAATTGTCTGCAGATCTGCCCCTTCGAACATCTTATCGGGCCATTCTGCAATTGGAGTATCGCAAAGGGTGTGTGGGACCCTCTCCCAGCTCGGCAACCTCACAGGAAACACGTTTGCACGGTGCTAGACGCACGCGCCTAAGTGGGTCTGGGTCTCAGGGTCTCCGCTGGTGCAATCAGCACAGAAACATTTTTGCTAATAAGCCCTTCAGTGACATTGAACTCAGGAGCCAAAGCACCAGAGCAATGCAGTTCTGCAGCCCTGACGCGGGAAGGGAAAGACGAGCGAGGGCAGGAGGGACACTGACAGCACAGAGGGTGGGATCCGAGAAGCCGGTGGAAGAGCTGATTGGAGAGATCACACACGCTGCCAGCAGCAGCAGCTGGGGGATCCGAACACGGGAGCCCAGGGGGACAGAGCAAGAGCGAGGAGTTTCCAGGGAGGGCTGGTTCTCACTACGCAAGGGGGACGGCAGAGGCCACCAGAGCCAGGCTGGCCAGGACGGCCGGCGGGAAGAGGTCGGGAAAGCCGCCGCCTCTGTCCACAGCGATCCCGCCCCTGCTCCGCTGTCAGGTACCCCGCGACTCCAGCGAAACGCGAGTCCCGCGTTCCGCACCCGGCTTAAAACCCAGCTTTTATCTTCACCAGTGTCTGTGGCTGCCAGAACACCCCGCGGCTGCCAGGGATGAATCGAGATGTCAGGCTCAAAAACGTGCGAAAATAAACCCAGTGTTTTGGTTCCAGGGATAATTAGTTTGTGAAAAGTTAGAAACCCAAAGCGAGGCGGCGTTGAAGTGTTGTATTTGGTGACACGATCGCCTAGGCAACCGATCTCTCTGCTCGGGCCGGAACGCGTTTAATAAACCGGCGGGGACGTGTCCCCGGTCCTTGTAGGGGAATCAGAGCTGCGTCCAGAAGCAGTTTGAGCGCACAGATCCCTGAGGATTGACTGGCCGGGAGGCCTCCCGCCCAGCTGCGGCCCTGGGGCAACACGTTGCCCTAACGAGCTCTTCCACAACCACCGTAGATATTTTTATTCTTAAAATACATTTTCATGGTCCGTACGCAGACAAGCGCATCACAGAAAACCTGGAAAGCAGAGCAAAGCTGAAGAAATGGAAAAAAATAAATAGAAATCGTAAGCCCACCCCTTGGTGTCACCAGTTGTACCCTAAACTAAGTCCAGCAGCAGGGAACAAGAACGTCTCTCTGATCCCGTAGCCTTGGGACGAACTTCTGCACGTAGATGGCGGGTTCAGAACGCGTAACACATGCTTTTCGGACTCTTAAGCATACTTCAGAGTGGCCCACGGAAAAGAGCTGCCACGTCCTACTCTCTCGGGGACCCGTCCCCACCCCGTAAACCCTTCCAGATGATGGCCACCCCCTCCACCATGTGCTGGGACCACTGAACGTGGGCGTGGGTGGGGGTCTCCCTGCTCCCATCACTGCATTCGGACCCTCCCACCCGAAAAAACCCATTGGCCTCTTTGAAATTCCTGTCACCAGGCTGTCACACCCTCCCCTCTCCTGGCAGTGACCCGCAGGCCTCAGCCCACCCCGCGCCCCTTGACCCGTTTGCCCTTGGTCCCCCTCCCTCCCCCTGCCCCTCTCTCCTCTCCCCCCACCATAACCCTGGGGGAATCCCAGTAACTACTCGAGACAAACCTTCCAATCCTGGCTTCTCGGCTCCTTGGCTCACGCGCCCGCCCGTCCTGTCCCTCCCACTCCCACGACCACACCCCAGACCCTGTGAGTCCTGAGGGTCCAGCCCGTCCCCTCGCCACCCTGCAGGCGTCCCGCTCTCTCCCTGGGATGGATGGACAGACGGCGGCTCTCCTCTCCTGCGCCACCCTCACCCCCGCCCCTAACTCATGAAGATCCTCCCCAGCCCGGTCCCCCGCTGGGCTCGCTCCTGTGACCCCGGACCCCAAGGGGTCCCTCAGCGCCACGGCACAGCCCGAGCCCTTCAAGTGAGCGACTCTCGAAGCAGCCACTCTGCACTTCCATCCGTTTCAAAACTCCACCTGCCCTTCTACACTCGTGGCTGCGAGGCCCCTGCTGCGGTGTGAGAGTGAGAGCCGTCGGCAGACGCTGCCGCAGGCAGCCACCCGCACGCCCTCACCCGCCGGCCCCCGTGCACACCTGTGCCGTCTCGGGGCCAGGCCGGGCGAGCCGCCCTGCCTCTAAGCAGCACCCACCCTCCGCCGCCGCCCCGCGTCCACGCACGGCCACCTGGGGATGCTCAAACCCCCTCACTGCTGCCCCCCAGTCTGCTCCCCCCTTACGTAGAGACAGGCGTGCGTGACGCCCCCATCTTTGAGAAAAGAACCCCACCCGGACCACCATGTACCCACCTGGAGCCACCACGCCCACTTGTGCCGCCTTTGCGGCCACCGCGCTCCAGCCGAGGGCAGGACGTCTCCGTCCCCTCTGCTTCCGCTCGGGACCTGAGACCCGCAGGCTCCGTGCCCACCCTTCCGGAGGGAGAGCCTGCCGGGTGGCTGGGAACGACTCCCACGTCCTCGAACCCCGCGGTCGGTTCTCCCTCTCTCTCTTTGCGTGTCTACCGGCGAAATTGGGCTCAACCGTGAGTTCTGTTATCGCCCTAATGTCGCTGCTTGGCAGATTGGGTGACACTCAGGCTACTGTTTTCAGCCCAAAAGGACCCTAAAAGATCAGCTGATGTGCAACTGCGTGCCCACTGTGTCCTCGGAGCCCCGGTACCTCGGGGCGTCTCGGGGCGCATGGGAGGAGGCCGCCAGAGAGCAGCAAGGAGCTACCCGCGCGTGTGGGTTTCCGCCTGCCGCGTCTCCCTAAACCAAGCAAGTCATTTTTCTCTCCGCCCTGCAGGCTGAGGCTTCTCACAATATTCCACTTGGGGAAAGAGAGGTTCTGGTGCTTCTTTCAACTCTTTATTTTGAAACAATTTTAGAAGTACAGGCCAGCGGCGAGTTCCCGAGTGCTCTTTGCCCAGAGTCCCCCGACCCCAGGTCCTACAGATCACGGCACGTACGCCGGACCGGAATTATCCTAAAGTCGGTAAAATGCCGTCTAACCGCAGACTTCACCTGGATTTCACCAGTTTTTTAGCTGATGTCCGTCTGCCGTTACAGGGTCCCGTGCGGGACCGGACCTTGTAATCAGGCGTCACACCCCCGGTCGCCCCCAAACTGTGACGGTTTCTCGGTCTCTTGTTCTGCATGACTTTGAAGCTTTCCAAGAGCACTGGCGGAGTGTGTCACAGAACGCCCCTCGGTTTGGGCGTAGCTAATATCTCCTCGTAGACAGCCTGGAATATGGCCGCTGGGGACAAGGCCACAGGGATGAGCCGCCCGCCCTACTGCCTCATGCCACGAGGGTTTACATCCACACCAGTTCATAACGTGTGGCGTTGGCCGGATACGAACGTGGGTCTGGGGGTACTGGTCAGATTTCTCCACTGTGGAGCTTTCTGGTGTTTCCCTCCAGAGACTGAAAATCAACGGCCTTGCCCTTACCTTCTGTTTTAACATGAAAAAATGAGACTTGGATAAGGTCTCACAGCAGCGACCCTGGGGTCCACTCCACTGTGACCAATTTTAGTGGGTCTAAAGCTGCTCATGCCTCCAAACATCTAGTTCACCGTTACTCCTTTCCACCAGCTAGAAACTCAAGTATTCAGAAATTATTGAACCTAAAGACAAATTAAAAAATAGAGATAAAGCAGGAAGTTGGAGATTTCCACAGAAGGCAAGAACCTCGGTCCTATGTATGCTTTATAGACACGAGTGCCCCAATTTCCCCTCTCTCTGACTTTCCCATTTATTGCTCAGTGCCCATATTTTTATTCTTCTTCCGAAGGTTTTCGACTTTCTTTTCTATCTGTTTTTATTGTAAACCACCTCATACTGTTTTAGCAATAAGTAAAAGTCCTTTTAATAATTCAAACAAAAAAAAGAGAGAGAGAGCCAAGAACACCCCATGAGTTGTCTGGTTGTCCTGTTTGCATGTCCTTAAAAGTAAAGGAAAGCTCAGTGTTTCCTGGGAAGATTTTATAAATCCACCCAAATAATGCCCGTCCACTCTCTTAGAGTGAGCGGCCTCAGGATTTATTGCACGACACATGGAGAAGCACTTCCATCGCCTCTGGGAAGGCGAATTCACATACTTACAGGAAGGACAGAAGCTCTGGGAGTGAGACAGACCCAGATTTAAGACCTGCCTTCTCAACGTGCCCACGGGAAATCGGCACACCTGAGTCTCACTTAACTCATGCTTAGAAAACGGACACCTGCCGTCCCAGCAGTAACCCTCACACGAGGACAAAGAGCAAGAACATAAATAAAAATACTTCACACGTGCCCGCCACATACTATGTGCTCAATCCATGTTAGTTCCCTCCCCTGCACGTTCCCCACGCGAGCCCCTCTTGGAGTGTGTTCTGCAACCCAGGGGCCGGGCGCTCTTCCTTCCCCCGAGCTATTTACCCATATGCAGATCTCTACCCTCCTCCTCCTCCTCTCTGCCCAATAGCCTTGGGCATGGAGGCAGTCGCTATGCAGGAATCGTAAACGCTGGGGGTGGCCGGAGCCTGACACACAGCCCAGGGAGCTCACAGCCCTGCTGTCCTCGGCCCTCTCGTCCCGCAGGCAAAGGCACCGAAGTTGGGTGTAGCAGAAAGACGTCAGGCACGGGTCCCCCAGAAGCATTTACACAGAGAGGCCAATGCCCAGGTGGAGGAAGCTGCGAACTCTATTCTTCCAATGACGTGACGTTCTGGAAAAGGCAAAACGAGGAGACAGCACCAAGACCAGTGACCCCTGGGGGCTCGGGGGGAGAAAGGCATGAGCAGGTGTCACACGGGAGATGCTCAGGGCAAGCGACCTGTCCGAGTGACATTGCCGTGGTGGACGCAAGTCCTTGTGCTTCTGTGCAAACCCACGGTGCGTGCAGCAGCAAAAGGGAGCCTGGTGCAGACAGTGGGCTCGGCTGCTGACGTGACAGTGTGGGTTCACCCACTGTTGCCATGTTGGGAAAATATGACTGAGGAATTAATGAAATGTGGTTCATAGGATCATTATTTTATTGTATAACCCAATATTGCTATATTAAAGACAGAAACAGGAGTTTTCAGGGTTTTGCCCTGAAGGAATGTGTGGGCTCAGTGGTTCACTTACTAGAGGCTGCTATCATGGGAGAGTTCTCAAATCTCCGGTAGGGATGTCTTCCAACAAGGCTTCCCGGTATCTCAAAATCTATGAGCTTCCTCGTGTCTTCAAAGACAAGACAAGGCAAACATGGCCCACAGGATGGGAGCCGGAGACAATGAGTGCACTTTGCCCAGAGAAGTGCCCTGGTGGTTATAAACAACCTGTTTTATTAGAGATGGGCTTCCTGCTCTCTCCTGTCTATCTACCTTTAAGTCCACCATAACTAGTCAAAGATATATTGAGTCCCTATACCTCTTTTGTTGTACCTTTGTTAATTGACAACTACCTCTTAGAATTTAGAAACTAGCCCCTAAAGACGTTGTACCTGTTTGTTCACCTAGATGGATTAGAAGCCCCTTGAGAGGACTTTTGACCCTAACCCACTACCTGTATCCCCTAGCAACTGCATTCCCTGATATGCAAATATGTTACCCTGACAACTGGTAATTGATGTCTGTGATTATAAAAACCTGTATGAATCTAACCATATGGCTGGCAGTTGTGGAGATCCACCAGTCCCCTAGGAACCTCCTGCTGTGTTTTATCTGATCTTTATATATAACTATATATATATATATAAAACTATAAACTATACCTTAGTCTCTGTGAATTTTTTTATTTCCCTCTGTTGCCTATCAATTTCCTTATCCTCTGTGGCGACCCCTATCTTAGGGACCTGGCTCTGTGGGGAGAAGCAGCTGATCTCCTTGCAGGCCTGCCTCAACTACTCTCGCCCCACACCACCAGTGCACCAGCTGGTGGGAGAGGTCAACGGGGGGGTTGGGGGGGAGGAGGAGGCTGGGGAGGGTGGGGGTCGGACTGCACATGGGAAATCTCCACACTTTCTGTGTAATCTTGCTGTGAACCTAAAACTGCTCTAAATAATAAAGTCTATTTTTCTTAAAAAAAAAAAAAAATTAGAAGTAGAGAGATCAGGTTCTTCTAAACCACTCTCTACTCAACATCAGTGCCGTCACACAGGGACAAGCCCTGAGGGACAGAGAAGACTTCGGGAGTGGAATAACGGGGCCCCCCGAAGATGTCCTCACCCCACTCCCCGGAGCCTGTCCATACGTCAGGCCGCACAGCCACGGGGAATTCGACTGCAGGTGAAATTAGAATTGCCAGTAAACAGGCGAAGTAGCCCGGGTCACCGAGGCGAGCCCCATGTCATCACAGGGACCCTCACACATGGCAGAGGGAGGCAGGGAGGTGAGGCAGAGGGCAACGTGGCCACAGGACAGTCACAGAGACACGACGTGACTGCCTTCGGAGACAGGGGGGCGAAGCCGCCAGCCCAGGGGTGCAGGAAAGGACACGCAGTCTCCCCTGCAGCCTCCAGAAAGGAACTCAGCCCCACCCGCAGCTCGACCGCAGCCCAGCGAGACCCAAGCCCAACTTCCGCCAACCTACAGAACTGCAAATAATAAACCTGTGTTGTTTGAAGCCACTAAGTTCATGGCCATTCGCTACAGCAGCCACAGGGAACTCACAAAACACCGCTGCTGTCTCAACTCCCTCTGAACAGGTCGGCGCGCTGCGTCTACACCAGACCTGCCAGAGATGAACCTGCCCGGCTCGCCCTGCCCCCGGCCTGCGGTCAGTGCCGGGGCCACCTCTCCGGGCCGAATTCTAACAAACGTGACCAGAGTGACTACAGATCGGGACGTGTGCCCTGTATCAGAAGGGCTGAGCGTTTGGTTTGGTTTAAAGAAGAAAAAACTCAGGCGGAACATAAAAACTTTCTCTAAATGCAAGATAAATGTGCCCTGAATGGAGGCGAAGAGTCTGAAGTGGAACACGTGGCAGAGGGGTTGGACTCACTGCACACGGCCCCAGGGGCTCGGCGCCGCGCTATGGAGAACCCAGAGCATGCAGAGCTCTCTAAAGGGGGAACAGCCACCTCCTCGGGAGGGCTTGACAAGCCACCGGCCGCCCGTCAGGGAACCTCACGGGAGCCGGGCCGTGGGATCTTTTACGTTCCTTCCTAGTCTAGGTTTTGATCAGGTTATAAGCTATTTGTTCTTCTTTCATTCATACTGACAAAAACCTATTGGAGTCTGCATTTCAAAGGAATGAAAACTTCCAAAGCCACAGGTGTGATTCCCGCGAAATGTGCTGGGAAACAAGCAAAGATACACGGTGAAAGCGGCAAGAACTCGTTCTCGCGCCACTCGGTGTCAGCAGATGCTTCAGCCTTGGTAGTTTGTTTACCGCACGGTGACCACCAATGTCAACGGGAGGACCGGTCAAGCTCAGGGGTGCAGAGAGGACTGGAAACCAAATTAGGGCAGATGGAGACGCACCACGGGTACAAGGGGCCCCCCACGCCACAGACACGGGCCGTACACGCAGCACGTTAAACAGACGAGGAGAACTCGGGGACGTCCCAACAGAACAAAGTGAAGGACAGAACTGCCTTACGTTGTACTGCGGTTTTCCTTCCCAACACATCTTCGGATCGCTTTGCTCATTTGACGCCACAGCAGGGCCCTGCGAAGTTGTAACTACTTTCGTAGATGAGGGGGTTGGCATTCGGGGAGGCCGGCGGCTCACCTGGCTCCGGCGCCCGACCCTGGGGGCTCTGCCTACCCCAATCCCCGCCACGCGCGGCTGACTAAACTAGGAAGGTTCGTTTTAAACACAGTCATGTGCTAGGTAATGACATTTCCACCAACAACAGACCACGTCTATGATGGTGACCCCATAAGATCCTAAAACTGTATTTTTACCGTCCCGTTTCTATGTTTAGATATATTTAGATACACACACACACACACACACACACACGACTGTGTTGCAATTGCCTGCAGTTATCAGCGCAGCAACCTGCCGTGCACGTCTGCAGCCTCGGAGCAAACGGCTGTACCACGTGCCTGGGTGGGTGTGCAGGAGGCTGTGCCAGCCAGGTGTGCAAGTATGGTCCATGATGTTCACAGACAGACCACTTCACCTAACGGTGCATTTCTCAGAACGTGTCCCTGCCGGTAGCCATGCATTGCAGCAAATGCACGTTAATATGTCCCCAGCAATTCCAGTTTATCCAACGACAGCTCCTCCAGGACCATTTGGAGGATGGCTGTCCACAAACAGCAGGGAGCCTACACCCAGTTTCCAGGATGACCAGAAGGCAAAGGAAACGCCCTCCTTCGTGCACCTGTGTGTATAAAGCCGGACAGGCTCTGATCACCCTTGAGGAAAGTTGCATTACAAACCCAGCTTGTGTTACAATTGCTCAGTAACAACTTTTGCAAACCCCCAAAAGGTCCTTTAATCAGGCTGAGATTATTTGCCCTAGGAGATTAAATAGAGGCTTCCTATATATCAAACGCTCTACAGGAAATGAGTTAGTTCTGCTACCAGAGAAAGAAATAGAGATTTGTGATTCTCGGAAAAGAGTGATATTTAGCAGTAAGGAAGGAATATAAAGGGGAAAAGGCAAAGACTCTGGATTCCAAACTCAAACGGCCTCCCCAGAGGGACAAAGTCAATCCCGCCACACAGTCCAAAGGGCCCCCGAGTCCCTGGGCCCCGCGGGGCTCCCTCCGTCCAGCCCGGGGCCGGGTGGCACAGCTCCCTGCTCACCCCCATGTGACCAGAGCAGACCCGGGAGCTGGAGCACACGTGGGGCACGCGCACTCTTGCGAGAGCTGGAACCAAAGGGCAGCGTCTGATTCCTCGGCCTCATCTTACCAATGAGGACGGGAGGCCCCTGGGGCTGGCCCGCGTCGACACAGCCCCGCGACAGCAGGTCCAGGGCGGCCAGGTCTTTTGGATGCAGGCTAGGCGCGCGCTCTCCTCTGCACCATGCCGCGGTCCTAAGCATCGTCTTATACCTGAGCGAAAGATCACAGAACATCACTCAACAGATCTGCCCAAAATAAATAAAAATAAAATAAAACAATAAACCCCTCAAATAAAAGCACTCGTAATTTGTAAAACCAAAAGGAAACCCCAGCTGGCTAAGGTCGCTCCTAGCAAGTGTCTGTGGAACTGCCCGGAAGCATCTAGAACACATAGGCGCTCAGCACCAGCAGCAGCACCCGAACCCCCACGCACGCAGGAACCACTCGGTTCCCTTTCCGTTCTCCTCGTCCCCGGGAAATAACTTTCTGCCTGGCTGGCATCCTGACCTGCAGAGCAGGCCGCCCCCCGCCAGCCCACCTGGCGCTCACAGCCAGGTGCGCTAACAGCGTCTTTCCGGGAAGAGCCGCTGGCAGCCCACGGCCGCGGCCCAGGTGCGCGTGGCCTCATGTGGCCTCACGCACTGCAACACGTGCGGCCGTGCCCCGGCGTGGGTAGCTGGCGACGGCTCCCCGGAGCAGAGGTTTCATCGCTGCCCAGCCGGCAGGAAGAGGAAAGGGACGCAGACGCAGTCTCCAAGGGACGAGGCAGGGGACAGAGGGACCACGAAGGCTAAAGGCCCGAGATCGGGGACTCGCCGCCCTGCCTCGGGGACAGCAGCGGGGAACCCGAGCAGAGCCCGGCAGGGGGAAGTAAGTCTCTGTAGCTTTGCCCAGCCAAAGATACAGCAAGAGCATTGAAAAATAGACCATGATGATTAATTTTGCTTGGAGCGGGCTGCTGTCACTCGCCAAGAGGGGCTGTCGGAACAGACAGCGCGTAGGGAAGGCACATCCAGCCGCGGCGCGCATTTGAGCCGGAAACCTGCGGCTCAGAAAGGCCGGGCGGGCGGCTGGGTGTGTTGTCCCCCCACTGCCGGCAAGGGCCTGTGTCCACCCGCAGCTCGCGGCCTTCTGAGGGACGACAACAGCAGGTCATCACAGAGCCAAGCTAATGCGTGATCGTAAGGAATGCTAAAAATTCACTTTTTAACAATTCCTTCATCGCCAGATTGACAAAAAAAAAGAGAGAGAGAGACATCTAAGGAAGGCTCACAGGGTGGGAACCTGGCCAGAACATGCTCCGTGCCTCTCGCTCCTCGAGCTCACGGCACACGTGGACCGAGAGGTGGCAAGAAGGTGGGTCGGCACCGCACCGGGCCAAGAAGAGGCTTCTCGAGCGCGGCGGGCGGCCCCACTCCTGCGGCTCTGCTGCTGGGACCCTGCGTGCTTCCAAGCAGAGTAAAGCAGATTGAAAACCACAGTGGAAAAATAAATAAATAAATAAAAAGGTGGTGTTGTCGTTTTTTTCCCCTGTTTCTTTTGTCCCTTCTCTTTAAATACCCCTGTGTGTCCTAATTCTCAAAACCAAATAAAAAATAACTGCAATAAAACACAGGCAAAAAAATTATTCCCAGTGAGCTAAAGAAAACATTACTGCCTCGAGTTAAAACTTCAGGGACTTAAAAATCGCCTCATTCTCCTGGAGAAATGAAACTGGTAGACTCACACAAGATCTGAGCAGGCAGGGCAACATCTGGGAGCAAGTGCTGCAGGTGGCAGCGAACGCCCAGGTGCAAGGAAGCACCTGACTCTACCGTAGACTTTGGTAGGATTGGTGGCCACCGACAGCCGAGGGCATTCAGTAGGCAAGGCAGCGTTTCTTAAATGAGGAGTGAAATGGGCTCCTTCCCACCTCCCAAATAAATCTTCGTGTTGGGCCACAATGTCTGGTGGCCTCGCTCGGACTGGCTGATTAACTTCAACAGCCTGGTGTAACGTACGTCAGTGAAACATTGCTCGAAGGCCCTGAAGGCCGTAACTGAACCACAGAGCTACTGGGCAAACCCTGAAGGGCCAGGGGGCGCTCGGAAACAAACTAGAGAGTGCACGAAATAACTCACAGCCAACCTGCTGGGGAGGGGGGTTCTCAGAGCTGACCATGCATGGAACCCACGGTGTGGCAAGCCCTCCGCCAGAGGGAGCCCACAGTAAGCTGAGCCTCACCAGCACCCAGCACCGAGCACCCACTGCCTAGCACCCAGCACCCAGCACCCAGAACATGCTTTCCTGGCAATGGATATAGGTGGGAAGAGAAGGAGAGTCGCTTGAATTTTCTGCCATTTCTTTTGTCACTTCTGTCACCAAGGACAAGACAGGTAATCACTGTATTTTCTCCTCTGTCAAATGAGAATAGCCATCTGGCAGGGTCGTGATGGTGAAAATAAAACTCGAAAGGAAATGTCTACAAAGGCGTTTTATGATCCATCCACATTTTAAATCATTGGTGCAGCAGATGGCTCAGCACGTGTTTTACAAACTTAAGGCTCCATGAGAGTCTGTAGGACCACGTGGGATTTTGAAAAGCACTCGGGACCTTGACTCGAAAGGGCAGAGGAAAGCTGGAGGGTGAAGACGGCTTAGGTTTTGGCCACTGACACCTTTCTCTGGCGCAGATTGCCAGCTGAAGAGCATCCTCCAGTTAGAAACAAAATAAGGAAAGAAAGGACAGGCAGCGGCTAGACCCGTGGCTGAGACTTACTTGTGGCGGCCTGAGGGCTCCTTTCTGGCCGGGAGGTGGCGATCTGGGGCCCAAACGTACTTCTCCTCCAGGGTGGCACACGGGCCACCTTCGCACTTTATTATCTGGGGGATCCTCCTTATAAACCTCTTTTCTTGAAAACAGAAAAAGCTTCTCTGATAATCTTGTCGGCATTTATCACACTGAATGATGATTTTTCTCTTAAGGTACCAGGAAGAGTGGAAAGTCAAAGGTAAACGTTCCCCAACATTGAAAGGAAATTGCTCTTGAAGGATTTCGATTCAGGGAACATCAATAATTACAGTGAAATTTTGAAACTGAAACCCAAAATAGCATAAGGAATGGGAGGTCCCGAGCAAGCCTGTGGTCCTTACCCTGTCTGACCCTTCCTGGTCCACAGAGAAGAAACGGTAGGAAAGACCCACAGAGGGAACCCTCACTGCCGTCCTGGGACCCGGACCGCGTGGCCTCCTTGGTCCAGACCTGCCGTCCCACACGCCAGGCACACCCTGCCCTGGCCCTGACTCCCCCCTCTCGCATCTCAGGGGCTTGTCCTCTCATGCCCAGTGAGACCCAGACACGTCCACATCCACACACAGCCTGCACGCTGCCCGTGACTTCCTGTCCTTCAGGACCCCCTCGGGGCTAAGTCAAGCTAACGTTGACCATGCACAGATTCTAACAGTAGTAGCTACTGCAACGGAAGGGTGAGGGGTGATGGGTGGAGGGTGAAGGGTGAAAGGTGATGGGTGAGGGGTGGAAGGTGAAGGGTGAAGGGTGATGGGTGGAGGGTGATGGGTGAAGAGTGATGGGTGGAGGGTGAAGGGTGATGGGTGATGGGTGAAGAGTGACGGGTGGAGGGTGAAGGGTGATAGGTGAAGGGTGAAGGGTGATGGGTGGAGGGTGATGGGTGGAGGGTGATGGGTGAAGAGTGATAGGTGGAAGGTGAAGGGTGATAGGTGAAGGGTGATGGGTGAGGGGTGATGGGTGGAGGGTATGGGTGTAGAGTGATGGGTGTAGGGTGATGGGTGAAGGGTGATAGGTGATGGGTGAGGGGTGATGGGTGGAGGGTGATGGGTGAAGGGTTAAGGGTACTGGGTGAAGGGTGATGGGTTAAGGATGAAGGGTGAAGGGTGAAGGGTGATGGGTGAAGGGTGATGGATGAAGGGTGATGGGTAAAGGGTGATGGGTGAAGGGTGATGGGTGAAGGGTGATGGGTGATGAGTGAAGGGTGATGGGTGATGGGTGAAGAGTGATGGGTGA
>VSMD01085829.1:0-17788 GCA_008750895.1 Mirza zaza
ATTTTTGAGAGTTCTAAGTATATTCTAGTTATCAACCCCTTATCGGATGCATAGGATGCAAAAATTTTCTCCCACTCTGTAGGTTGTCTGTTTACTCTCATGACTGTTTCTTTGGCTGTACAGAAGCTTTTTAGTTTGATCATGTCCCATTTATTTATTTTTGTTGCTGCTGTGATTGCCTTTGAGGACTTCTTCATAAACTCTTTGCCTAGGCCAATGTCTAGGAGAGTGTTTCCAACATTTTCCTCTAGAATTCTAATAGTTTCGTACCTTAGGTTTAAGTCTGTTATCCAGCGTGAGTTGATTTTTGTGAGAGGTGAAAGGTGTGGGTATGGCTATATATCTTTTCAGATGGCAACACAACAATATTTCTAAATATTTAAAACGTTCACATGCCTTGACCCAGTACTTGTAGTTTTAGAAATTTATCCTATAAAAATATATGTAGAAATAATTAAAGATACATTTTAAGGGTTTTGAATACCACATTATTAAAAATAATAAAGTAGAACCCACTTAATTATCAATCAATGGTGTATTTGTTGTAGATTAGTAAATGTTGACACAAGGATGGGATGAATTGAAAAGAATGGTGTACATATGGGAGCTGACTTGAACAATATGTCCAATATGTATTCAATGAAAATAAACAAACAGGTCAAAGATCAGTATATATTATATGAAACCATTTTTTGTAGAAAAGGAAAAAGTTGTATAGCATATGTTGCATGTCATCCAAAATATGTTAAATAATATAATATAGCTAGTAAAATGAAAATGTTACAGGGCACATGCTCCATAACATCTGACATATGTCATATGGTATAAGACAGATAACTTTTTAAGGATATACTACAAATTTTGTACATTATTTATCTTTGATTATTAAAATTAGGGAGCAGTTCTGGAGAATGTCCTTTCATCTTTAACTTCATATACATATATATATATATATATATATATATATATATATGCACACACACACACACATATATATAGATAGATTTTTAAAAATTTTTTCATAAAACGTATTTCTGAAAAATACATTTAAAAAATCAGTTACAAATGGAAAAATGATATTAATATAAGGGTTGACAACTGTCTATTCAATTTAGCAGCATTGGTCACCTTCTTCACAACACTTTCAAAGTTAATTTAATGTATACTTAAAAACCCAAATAGTAAAATTATAACTTAATTATATAAATCTTTTTCAAGAATAGCTTTAGGATTTTGAAGTCAATATAGTACTTATATTTCTAGCAGTTGTTTATGGTTAACACCCAATACATTGTTGATTTCAAACAGGATCCAAATGTCTCACCTCTCGCAAAAATCAACACATAATGGAAAACAAACTTAAGGCATGAGATCATAAGAATTCTAAAAGAAAATGTGGTAAGAAATCATATAGATATCAGCCTAGAGAACAAAATTAGAAAGAAATCCCAAAGGCAATCACAGCAACAACAAAAATATATAAATGTGACCTGATCCAGTTAAAAATCTTCTGCACAGCAAAGGAAATTATCGTTAGAGTGAATAGACAACCTACTTAATGGGAGAAAATATTTGCATGCTACACATCCCATAATGGGCTGATAACAAGAATCTATATAGAACTTAAGAAAATTAATGAGAAAAAAATCAAACAACCCCATCGAAAAGTGGGAAAAGGACATGAACAAAAACTTTTCAAAAGACAGAATAATAGCCAGCAAACATATTAAAAAAGTGCTTAGCATCTCTAATAATTAGGGAAATGCAAATCAAAACCACGATGAGATATCACCTAACTCCAGTGAGAATGGCCTCTATCAAGAAGTCCCAAAGTAACAAATGCTGCCATGCATGTTGAGAGATTCGAACAGTCTTACACTGTTAGTGGGACTGAAAATTAGTACAACCTCTGTGGAAAGTAATTTGGAGATACTACAAAGAGCTAAAATAGAAATACCATTTGATCCAGCAATCCCACTTCTAGTCATCTATCCAAAGGAAAAACATACATTCTATAATAAAGACACCTGAACTGAAATGTTTATAGCAACACAATTCAAAATGGCAAAGATGTGGAAACAACCCAAATGCTAATCAATACATGAGTGGATTAATAAAATGTCGTATATGTATACCATGGAATACTATTCAACTACAAAAATCAATGGTGCTCTAGCACCTCTTATATTATCCTGGATAGAGATTGAGCCCATCCTTTGAAGTACGGTATCACAAGGATGGAAAAACATGCACCAGATGTACTTGTCACAAAATTGGTACTAACTGATCAACACTAATGTGCTCACATGGTAGTAATACTCACTGAGTGCCACTCAGGTGGGGGATTGGGGATGGAGGGGTGGGGGTGAACTCAAAGCTAATAGAAAAAAGGGCACAGTGTATGGGGGAAGGACACACTTCTAGTCCTGGCTTGAGTGAGGCAAACAAATTTCATATAACCAAAATGTTTGTACCCCCATAATATCCTGAATTTAAAAAATACACTATAATGATTTAATAACATACTAGACCAAAAGAAAATATAATATTAGAACTTGAAGACTTGCTTTTGAGTTAATCCAGTCAGTCAAAAATGTCGAAGAAAAGAATCAAGAATAGTGAACAATCTCCCCTAGAAATATGGGACTATGTAAAATGAAATAATATAAGAATCAGACATATTCCAGAAGGAGAGAAAGAAAAAGCAAATAGCATGGGAAGTCTATTTGAAGGAATAATTGAGGAAAATATCCCTGGTATCATAAGAGCTTTAGACAAATAGATACAAGATGGTCATTGAAGACCTGGAAGATTCATGGCAAATAGAACATCATCACCAAGCCACAAGGTTATCAGTCTAACCAAAGTCAAATTGAAGGAGAAAATCCTACAAGCTATGTGATAAAACAATAAAATAACTTACAAAGAAAAACTGATCAGACTAACGACAGACTTCTCAGCAAAAATTGTACAAGCTAGAAGACATTATGATCCCATTTTTAGATTTCTTAAACAGAATAACTGTCAGCAAATAATTTTATATCCTACAAAACTAAGTATCACAAATGACAGAGAAATAAATTCTTTCCTAGAAAAACACCAAAGAAATTTGTGAAAATCATACCTGCCCTACAAGATATGTTTGAAAGTTCTCTATATATGGAAACAGAAAAATTGAAACCCTACAATGTAAAAGAAAGTTAAAACTCACAGCTCTTATAAAGCAATAACACGAGGGACAAATCAGAACAACTAGATAACAATCAATATGATGAAATAATAGTATCTCACTTATCAATAACAACATTGAATGTAAAGGATCTTAATGCTTCATTTATAAGATGTAAATTGGCTGAATGTATAAAATGCAAAACTCAAATACATGCTGTCTCCAAGAAGCCCAGTTAACTAAAAAAAAAATTCTCATAGACTCAAGGTAAAAGAGTGTAAAAAATATTCCATGCAAACAAAAAGTAAAAGTAGGCAGGAGTAACTAGTCTCATATTAGATAACATAGACTTTAAATCAACAATGGTAAAAAAAAAAAAAGACAAAAAGTGCCATTATAGAATGATAACGGGATCAATTCATCAAGATAAAACAGTTCTAACTATATATGCAACTTAACATATGAACTCCAATTTCATAAAATGAACTCTACTAGATCTAAGCAAGAAATTAAATCGCAACATCATAATAGTCAGGGATCTCAACATTCTACTGACAAAACGTGAACAGATCATTGAGGCCAAAATTCAACAAAGAAACAGTGGACTTAAATGGGACTCAAAAAACAAATGGATCTAACAGACATATATGGAATATTCTATCCCCAAACTGCAGAAGATACAGTCTTATGATAAATACATAAGACATTTTTCAAGATAGATCATATGTTAGGCCAAAATGAAGTCTTGGTGAATAAAAAAAAATGAAATTATACCATATACTTTCTCAGACAACAGCTGAATAAAACTAGAAATCAACTACAAGAGGAACTCTCTCAACTACACAAATGCATGCACACTAAACAACCTGCTGCTGAAAAATCTTTGGGCCAATGATGAAAAAAATATGGAAATCAAAATATTTTTTACAATTGAATGACAAAGACAACACAAGCTTACAAAATCTTTTAGATACAGAAAAAGCAGTGCTAAGGGGAAAGTTCATAGCCTTAAATGCTTACATCAGAAAGAGAGAAAAATCACAAGTGAACAACCTAATTTAACATCTTAAAGAAATAGAAAAAGAAGAACAAACTAAACCCAAAACTAGCAGAAGAAAAGAAATAACAAAGATCAAAGGTGAATTAAAGAAAATGGAAACCATAAGCAATGTAAAGGACTTTTCCGTTTGGGGAGGTTTTCAATTACTGCTTCAATTTCTGAGCTTGAGATTGGTCTATTCAGGAATTGTGTTACCGCCTGGGTGAACTTAGAAAGGTTGTATGAATCCAGGAATTTGTCCATTTCATCTTTGTTCTGTAGTGTTGGGGCATATAGTTTTTTGATAGTAGTCAAATATAATGTTTTGCATTTCTGTGGTGTCTGTTGTGATCTCTCCGTTTTCATTTCTTATTGACTTTATTAGAGTCCTTGCACTTTGAGTCCTTGTCAATCTAGTAAGAGGGCCATCAATTTTGTTTATCTTTTCAAAAAAAACAGCTTCTGGTTTTGTTAATCTTTAACACAGTTTTCTTGTTCTCCTTTTCAATAAGTTCTGTTTTGATCTTCGTTATTTCTTTTCTTCTACTACTATTGGGAATTGTTTGCTCTTATTTTTCCAGTTCTTTGAGCTTATTCATTAGGTTGTTAGTATCTAATATTTCTGTTTTGGGGATGTTAGCATTGATTGCTATTAGTTTTCCTCTCAGGTAAGCTTTTTCTGAATCCCACAGGTTTTGGTAACAAGTATCACAGTTATCATTTTGTTTGAAGAAACTCTTCATTTCCCTCTGAATTTATTCCTTGACCCAATATTTTTTTCAATAATAGATTGTTTAGATCCCATGATTTTGTGAGGTGTTGAGTGCTACTATAGGAGTTGAACTGTAATTTTATACCACTATGGTGGGAAAAGATACAAGGTATAATTTCTATTTTCTTGAATTTTTTAAGATCTTATATGTGCCCTAGGATGTGATCAATTTTGTAGAAAGATCCATGAGCTGAAAAGAATGTAAATTCAACTTTATTTGGATGGAATGTTCTATAGAGATCTATCAGAACTTGTTGATTTAGGGCTCTGTTCAGGTCCATTGTTTCTTTGCTTATTTTCTGTGTGGAGGATCTATCCAGATCATTCAATGGAGTGTTGAAGTCTCCTGCTACTATGGCAGTGTTGTGTAACATGGTGTTTACAGTAGACAAGGTTTGCTTTATGTAATTGGGTGCTACTGTATTGGGTGAATAGATATTAAGAATTGTTAAATCTTCTTATTGGATCTTCCCTTTCACCATTATAAAATGGCTTTCTTTATCCTTTTTTTTTTACTTTTGCTATTTTGAAGCTTATGTTATCTGCAAATAGTATAGATACCCCAGCTTTCTTTTGACTTCCATTTGACTGGATGATAGTTTTCCATCCCTTGACCTTCAGCTGGAAGGCATCTTTGTGGGTTATATGTGTTTCCTGTAGATAGCAGACACTAGGCCTGTGGATTTTTATCCACTCTGCCAGTCTATGTCTCTAATGAGGACAGTTTAAACCATTTACATTTATTCAGAGGATTTAAATTGGAGGAAGATTACCATTCATATTTTTGCTTTGTCTTACTCCCTGAGCCATTATGTAGTTTGAAATCTAAACTTTAATTATTTGACGATTTTACTTTTAGGAGTGTCTATTGCCCTGTTTGGTCAGAAATGTGGGTCTCTACTACAGAAACTATTCCATGCCATCGAGAAGGATGGTATCCTTCCAAACTCATTCTACGAAGCCAATAACACCTTGATACCAATGCCAGGAAAGGATGCAAGAAAAAAAAAATTGCAGACGGATATCCCTCATTAATATAGATACAAAAATCCTAAATAAAATTTTAGCAAATAGAATTCAGCAACACATCAAAAAAATAATTCACCATGACCAGGTGGGCTTTATTCCAGGGATGCAAGACTGGTTCAACATACGCAAGTCTATAAATGCAATTCACTTCATAAATAAAATCAAAAACAAAGATCATACGATTCTGTCAATAGATGGAGAAAAAGCATTTGACAAAGTCCAACACACCTTTATGATAAAAACTCTTAACAAAATAGGTATAGACGTCTCATACCTTAAATTTATCAAATTCATCTATAACAAACCCACTGCTAATATCATTATAAATGGGGATAAATTGAAATCATTCCCTCTTGGAACTGGAACTAGACAAGGATGCCCACTATCTCCTCTCCTATTCAACATAGTGCTCAAAGTCCTAGCTATAGCGATCAGGCAAGAGAGTGGTATTAAGGGCATCCAAGTGGGGCAGATGAGTTCAAATGCTCGTGCTTCACCGATGATATGATATTGTACCTAGAAAACCCCACAGATTCATCCAAGAGACTCCTGGATTTAATAAATGAATTTGGTAAAGTTTCACGTTACAAAATCATCATACACAAATCAGAAGCATTCATATATGCCAAGAACAATCAAGCAGAAACTCATATAAAAACACAATACCCTTTATTATAGCCCCAAAGAAAATTAAATATTTAGGAGTATACTTAACAAAATATATGAAAGATTTATACAAGGAGAACTACGAAACACTAAAAAAAGAAATTGCAGATGATTTAAAAAAGATGGAAAAATCTACCATGTTCAAGATCGGTAAAATCAATATTATTAAAATGTCAATATTACCTAAAGTGATCTACAGAATTAATGCAATCCCCATCAAAATACCACCAGCATTCTTTACAGAGCTAGAGAAAACAATTCTTCACTTTGTATAGAACCAGAAAAAAACCTCATATAGCCAAAGCAATCTTAAGCAAAAAGAACAAACTGGGAGGCATCAGTCTTCCTGACTTCAAGCTGTATTATAAAGCAATAATAGTTAAATCAGCCTGGAACTGATACAAGAACAGAAGCATCGATATCTGGAATAGATCTGAGATACCAGAGATGAAACCATCAGTATATGGTAACCAAATCTTTGATAAAGCAGAAAAAAATATACAATAGGGAAAAGATCCCTCTTCAATAAATGGTGCTGGGAAAACTGGTTAACTACATGCAGAAGATTGAACTAGGATCCCTACCTCTCACCTCTCACACAAATTCACTCAGGATGGTTAATAGACTTAAACCTAAGGCATGAAACCTTAGGAATCCTAGAAGATGTGGGGGAAACCCTATCAGGCATTGGCCTAGGCAAATAATTTTTGAGGAAGTAACTTCAAAGACAATCGCCACAGCATCAAAAATAAACAAATGGGATCTGATCAAATTAAAAAGTTTCTGCACAGCCAAGTAAACTATCATTAGAGAAAATAGACAACCCACAGAGTGGGATAAAATATTTGCTCTCTACCATTCTGATAAAGGTCCAATAACATGACTCTATCTAGAACTTAAAAGATTTAGCAAGAAAAAAATCAAACAACCCCGTCAAGAAATGGGCCACGGAAATGAACAGAAACTTCTCCAAAGAAGACAGAATAATGGCCTGCAAACATATAAAAAATGCTCAACATCTCTAATCATCAGAGAAATTCAAATCAAAACCACAATGAGATACTGACTAACCCCAGCAAGAATGGCCTGTGTCAAAAAATCCCACAACAACAAATGCTGGTGAGGATGTGGAGAGACAGGAACATTCTTACACTGCTGGTGGGACTGGAAAGTAGTGCAACCTTTGTGGAAAAGAATTTGGAGATATCTCAAACAGCTAGAAATAGAAATACCATTCCACCCAGAAATAGCATTGTTGGGCATCTTCCCCAAAATGCATAAGACATTGTTTTATAAAGACATCTGTACTCGAATGTTTATTGCAGCACAATTCACTATTACAAGGTCATGGATAC
The DNA here is from genome assembly GCA_008750895.1 of Mirza zaza. Classification (NCBI taxonomy): domain Eukaryota; kingdom Metazoa; phylum Chordata; class Mammalia; order Primates; family Cheirogaleidae; genus Mirza; species Mirza zaza. Next base: position 8,031 of record VSMD01085829.1, read on the forward strand.
AACCCAAGTGCCCATCAATTCAGGAGTCAATAATTAAAATTTGATATATGCTCACAATTGTATATTCGTCAATTCTAAGAAACGACAGTGAGTTGCACCATTTATGCTATCCTGGATTAAGCTTAAGCCTTTTATCCAAAGTGAGGTGATACAAGACAAGGAAAATGGTCTCCACATCTACTCACCATCAAATTGGTACTGACAGATTAAAACTATGGTGCTCAAATGGTGATAGTAGTCACCAGGGATTCTGGGGGGGCAGGTGGAGAACCTCATCCTAGGGATGGGACAAGCATTATGGGGGGGAGGGAATGCCCCTAACCCTTCTTAGGGAGAGGCAAAGATATACAAGGTAACCAAAATGCCAAAAAAAAAAGGAAAAGAAGGACAAAAAAACTTTTATCAGGTGGTGGGGAGGTGGGGGGGAGGAGGTGAAGAGTATATACTTACATAATGGGTGTGGTTTGCACCACCTGGGGGTTGGACACTCTTGAAGCTCTGGTACAAGGGAGAGGGGTGTCAGGGTAATGTATTTAACCTTAATAATATTTGTACCCCCATAATATAATGAAATAAATGTTGAAAAATATATATAAAGGAAAAACAAAAGAAAAAAAAATGGTTCTCTGAAAAGATAAAGAAAATCAATAGACTACTAGCTCAATTAAGCACAAATAGTAGAGAAAGGACTCAAATAAGCTCACTTTAAAATGAAAAAAGAGACACTACAATGGATACCAAAGAAATACAAAATGTCACCTGTAACTACTGTGAAAACCTCTACACACACAAATTTGAAAATCAAGAGGACATGAAGTTTTGGAAACATACAATTGCCCCATATTTAATCAGGAAGAAATAGAAATCATGAATGGACTAATAACAAAAGTGCCAGATTGATGCAGAAATAAAAAAAAAAATCTCCCAACAAAAAATAGTCCTGCACCAGACAAACTCATATCTGAATTCTACCACACCTACATAGAACTGGCATCTACACTACTTTAACTGTTCCATAAAATCGAAAAGGAAGAAATCTTCCTTAACTCATTCTATGAAGCTATCACCCTGATGCCAAAGCCAGAAAAGAACACAACAGAAAAATAAAACTATAGACTAATATTCCTCATAAACATAAACACAAAATTTCTCAACAAAATGCTAGCAACTGAATCAAATAACACATCAGAAAGATAACTCACCATGACCAAGTGATTTCATCTCAGGGCTGCAAAAATGGTTTCACATATGCAAATCAGTAAGTGTGATTCACCACATGAACATAGTTACCAAAAAACCCATATGATCATCTTAATAGATGACAAAAATATTCAATAAAATACAGTATGGTTTCATGATAAAAACCTTCAATAAACTAGACATGGAAGGAACATACTGCAAAATAATAGAAGTCATTCATGATAAACCCACAGCCAAACTCATACTGCATGGGGAAAAGTTGAAAGCATTCCCCTAAGAACTGGGAACATGACAAGGATCCCTGCTGTCATCACTTCTATTTAACATAATACTGGAAGTCCTTGTCAGAGCAGTCAGGAAGAGAATGAAATAAACAATATCCATAATTGGAAAGAAGATGTCAAACTATCCTTGCTTACTGAAGCCATGATCTTGTATCTAAAAAACACTAACAACTCCACCAAGAGACTCCTAGAGTTGATAAATATATTTAACAAAGTCCCAGGTTACAAATTCAATGTACACCGATCATTAATATTTCTAGGTAGTGATAATATTCAAGCTGAGAGTCAAATCAAGAAGTCAATACCATTTTCAATAGTTGCAAACAAAATTAAATACCTAGGAATATAATTAACAAAGGAGGTGAAAGATCTCTATCAGGAGAACTGCAAAACACTGATGAAAGAAACAGGTGACACAAACAAATTGAAAAATATCCCACATTCATCGATTGGGAGAATCAATCCATTGTTAAAAGTCCATACTGCCCAAAGTGATTTAAATATTCAGTGGAATTCCCATCAAAATACCGACGTAATTATTTACAAATCTAGAAAAAAATAATCCTAAACTTCATATGATTATGAAACAGAGCCCGAATAGTTTAAGCAATCCTAAGCAAAAAGAAAAAATCTGAAGGCATTACATTGCCTGACTTCACATTATACAACAAGGCTATGAAAACAAAACAGCATTGATAAGTAGAGAACAAAGAACAGAATAGAGAACCCAGAAATACGTCATATAACTACAAACAATTGATTTTCAACAAAGCCAATAAAAACATACAATTAGTAAATGATGTCCTATTTAATAAATCGTGCAGGGAAAACTGAGTAACCACAATGTAATACTGAAACTGGATCCCTATATCTCAACAAACACAAAAATAAAGTCAAGATAGATTATAGACTTATATAAGTCCTAAAACCATAAAACCTCTAGAAGACAACCTAGGAAAATCTCTTCTGGACACTGGCCTAGGCAAATGATTTATTACTAAAACCCAAAAAGCAAATACAGCAACAACAAAAATAAATACACTTATAATAATTAAACTAAAATATTTCTTCACAGCAAAGGCAGGAATCAACAGAGTAAATATACAACCTACAGAATCTTAGAAAATATATTCAAAATATTCATCCAACAAAGGGCTTTTATCTGAATCTACAAAGAACTCAAACAAATTAGCAAGAAAAAAAAAAAAAAAACACCATCTGAAAGTAAATTAAAGGCTTGAACAGATTCTTTAAAAAAGAAGACATACAAATGGCCAACAAATATGCTCAGCATTACTATTTATCATGGAAACTCAAATTAAAACCACAGTGAGATACCACCTTACCTCTTTCAGAATGGTCATTATTAAAAAGTCAAAAAAACAATAGATGTTTGCACAGATGCCATGAAAATGGAATGCTTATACTCTGTTGGTGGGAATGTAAACTAATACAATCCCTGTGGAAAGCAGTATTGATATTCCTCAAATAACTAAAAGTAGACCTATCATTCAATCCAGCAATCTCACTATTGGACTTCTACCTAAAATGTAAAAAGTTATTTTATAAAAAATACACCTGCACGTTGGTATTTATCATAACAGAATTCACAATTACAAAGATATAAATTCAACCTTAGTATCCATCAACTGATGAATATATTAAAAAAGTGATACATACATACATACACACACACACACACACACAAACACACACAATGGAGTACTGCTCACCCATCAAAAAGAATGAAATAATGTGTTTTCTAACAACTTGGATAGACCTTGAAACCATTATCTTTAGTGAAATATATCAGGAATGGAAAAATAAAGACCATGTGTTCTCTCACAAGTTGGACCTAAATGAGGGATATATATGGTTATAAAGTAGTGTAATGGATATTGAAAACTAAGAAGGGGGTTGGGTGGAAGGAGGGTGATAGATAAAATTTACCTATTGAGTACAATGTACACTATTCTGGTGTTGAGTACATCAAAAGCCCTGACTTCAGCAATATCCAATTCATCTGTGTAACAAAAACAAACAAACAAAAACTTGTACTCCCTAAATATATTGAAATTAGAAAAAAAAAGAATTAAATTAAAGTAAATTAAATTAATGAGGTCACACTCACAGATATAGTTCCACAATTCATTCCTGACCAGGATTAACTCAGGCATATGGGGTAGAGAGGTGCTCCTGGAATTACTATGACTTCGAAGTCATAGTCCTGACACCAGGTTGCAGGCATTGGGAAAACAGTGGCTGACTACAATCTTAATGTGTTCAGAGAGCTTCCATTGCTAAAGCCTTCTTTAGAGTTTGAAATAAATTACAAAAGAGAAGTAATTCATGTGTAAGAGACACACTGGAGCAATGGAAACTTTACATTAAAACATTGCTTTACGTATTTTGGAAGAAAAATATTAAATTTATAATTCAGTTATATCATGTAATTATATTTCATATCGTCTATGAATAGAGATCCATTTAATGATTCAAAGTTGAGAAAATACTTTTTGACATTTGATTCAATATTTTGTCTGTTTTCCTGACAAGTAGAATTTCAACGATAATTCAATGGAGCCTAACTCATCATTAAAAGGAAAGAAGCTAGAAAAGAAAATGAATAAGGTTTAAACCATCCTGTGGGAGACATGGCAAATTACATTTTCTGAAGAAAAAAAGAAATCAAATCATTACATAAATGAAAGATTTATTCAAGGATCAAATACTAAAGTGAATATCTTTTCTGATCTCGTCACTCAACTGAGACTCAGGAATGCAGACATTCATTAATAAAGGCTTGGATTGCAAGGTGATATATGCCTGGCTATGGCCAGTCGTGTGGGGGATGACAGGCAGTTCGGTGAGGTAACTTTGGGCAACTAAGTAATGTTTGGGTGACTCATTTTATAGATCCATGCTAAGAAGTGCCCAGCGCCATGAAAGACAGACTGATATTATTTCAGAGAAGGGAGACATTCAGAATTAAGTAAATACAGATCAGCAAAATAAATATAACTCAGTGTGAGGTAAGGTGGGGGTAGTGTAAAATTTATTTTGTGTACTATAAACCACATTATTAAAATGCCATTACATGCATTATCTCATTTTATATTCACAACTTTCTGGTATGGTACTATTACCTACATTTTGGAGTTGAATTGACTGAGGCTCACAGAGCTGAAGTAACTTGAATAAGGCTGCATAACTACTATGTGGAGACTCTAGGTCTATCTTACAAAGCCTATAGGCAAAGCCTGCCATGAACAAAATGTTAATTTGGCTTCCAGGGAATCACAACTTTCATAAGGTACTCCATTTGAGAAGGTTTTACTTGGTCCTATTTTTAGAGTCAGATTCCCTAGCTCCAAGATAATCTTTCTTTACTAATTAGATCAGCATGCATTTTATAGAGCATGCGTTCTCCATAGTTAATCTGGAATCGTTCTAGATAAGATTGTCAGGTTCAAATAAACCCTATGGGAAGCTGTATGAAGTGTATGCAATGTCTCACATAGACTCCTCTGCCTCAGCAGCCAAGAGTAGCAAAGCATAGCCTTCTGTCTCATGGAAAGGTCACCCTCAATTCAAGGTGGGAGATCCAGGTAAAAGGTATCTTGACATTTTAAAACCATCCATTTAATGAATCTACCCTATAAACTTCCTTTACTTATATTCCCTTGGCAGTGAACATCTGACCACATTTCTCAACCCTCTGTACCCATACCAACCACTTTTTTCAACCCTTTTTTCAACCCCTACCCTCAGTAAATAGCCATAACTTTTTAACTATTTAATCAACTTACACTTATCCTTCAAAAAAATCATATGGCATATCATCAAAGTGAAGAACTTTTTAAATTCAAAATGCAGGCAGTCACTTTCTTTCCTAGAGATCGTCCGCAGTCTGTCCACACTTCTGTTATAGTATCATTAAGTGGCACAGCATAGCACAGAGAATTGCAGCCATTTTAGGTTACTATCCTTTATGCTCTTCCCAAATCAACATCTCTATCATAGTAAGTGTCAAATAATATTTGTTGAATAAAGTATAAGACACACAAGCCCTTAGAAATTATGTGTTATTAACTAGAAGTTCTACTTATAGATGGGACTCACCTGTGTTAAATTTTGTGACAGCATAGTTACAAATTTGTAAATCTTATTCACTTTTAAGTGACAACATTGAGAAAGTAGAAATATGAATTTAGGCATAAAATGGAGATGAGAATAAGGTGACCTTACATAGGAGACAAAAATGAAAGTATGGTACATTGAAACATGGACACAGGAGTCCTAGAAGACTACATTTAAAACCTAGCTGAGTGGAGCAAGAATAAAAACTAGGAAGATGCAGGCCCTCCTTTCCTCAGAGATACATTCAGTTAACAGCAATACAAAGATCAGTATACATCTGTGAGAACCCTACAGAACAAGTGAGAAACACAGCAGCAAGGTCTTTATAAAATCAAGAAAAATTTCAAGCAAAAAGGGTAAAAAAACCGCACACATTCAAGCCTCCTTTTATTCCTACATGGCATAGCCCAAAGAAACTTGGAGGAAAACACCCTGTTGGGGCTCCTCCTCTGGGACCGAAAAAATATATATATAGTGAACATTCTGGCTTGTCTAGGGGCTACCCAAAGTACTAGTTTCTGTATTGCCTGACTCAAATCACTTATGGAACTGGCATATAACAAACTGACATATACAGAACACTTCACCCTACAAGAGCAGAATATACATTCTTCTCAAGTGTACATGGAACATTCTCCAGGATAGATCATATGTTAGGCCACGACACAATTCTCAGTGAATTCAAGAAGATTGAAATCATATATAATATTGTTCCCTAATCGCAATGGAATGAAAGTAGAAATCAATAGAACAAAGAAAGCTGAAAAATCCACAAATATGGGAAACTAAACAACATCCTTTTAAGCAACCAATGGGCAAAAGAATAAGTCACAAGGGAAATTATAAAATACTTTGAGACAAATGAAAATAAAAATAAAACATACCAAAAATTTGGGAATGCAGTAAAACCATTTGTAAGAAGGAAATTTATAACCGTAACTGCATACATTATAAAATAAGAAATATCTCCAGTTGACAAACTAACTTTATACATGAATAAACAATAATAAGAAAAATAAAGTAAACCACAAGTTAGCAGAAGGAATAAAATAATAAAGATTAAACTGAGATAAATAGAAAATAGAAAAATAACAAATTTGGCACATATTTATCCATTTTAACTAAGAAAAAAGAGAAAAGACTGAAGTAAATAAAATGAGACGTTAAAGAAAGGGCAAGGCAACTGGTGACACATAAATAAAAAAAAAAAAAGCTAAGAAAATACATGAGCAATTGTACGCCAAAAAATTAGATAGCCTAAAATAAATAGATCAATTACGAGAAACACACAAAACATATCAATACTGAATCATGAAGAAATAGAAAATATTAACAAAGGAATAATGAGTAAGGATATTGAACAGTAACAAAAACACTCCAAACAGCAAAAACAAAAGTGGAGGCAGATGAGATCAAACTCTTGCTCTTCGCCGATGATATGATATTATACCTAGAAAACCCTATGGATTAATGCAATAGACTCCTAGATTTAATAAATAAATTTGGTAAAGTTTCAGGTCATAAAATCAATATACACAAATCAGAAGCATTCATATATGCCATAAACCACCAAGCAGAAACTCAAATCACAAACGCAATACACTTTACTATAGTTCCGGAGAAAATTAAATATCTAGGAATATACTTGACAAAAGATATGAAAGATTTATACAAGGAGAACTATGAAACACTAAAAAAACACATTGCAGATGATGTAAACAGATGCAAAAATCTACCTTGTTCATGGATCGGTAGAATCAATATCTTTAAAACGTCAATATTACCTAAAGTGATCTACAGAATCAATGCAATCCCCATCAAAATATCATCAGCATTCTTCAGATATCTAGAAAAAATAATTCTTCACTTTGTATGGACCAGAAAAAACCTCATATAGCCAAAGCAATCTTAAGCAAAAAGAATAAACTGGGAGGCATCAGTCTTCCTGACTTCAAGCTGTATGATAAAGCAATAATAGTTACATCAGCCTTGAACTGGCACAAGAACAGAAGCATTGATATCTGGAATAGATCTGAGATACCAGAGATGAAACTATCAGTATATGGTAACCAAATTTTTGATAAAGCAGACAAAAATATGCAATGTGTAAAATAATCTCTTCAATAAATGATGTCAGGAAAACTGGTTAGCTACATGCAGAAGAGCGAATCAGGATCCCTACCTCTCACCTCTCACAAAAATTCACTCAAGATGGATAACAAATTTAAACCTAAGGCATGAAACCTTAAGAATCCTAGAAGAAGATATGGGGAAAACTCTATCAGATATTGGCCTAGACAAAGAATTTTTGAGAAAGATTCCCAAGGCAATTGCTGCAGCATCAAAAATAAACAAATGGGATCTGATCACATTAAAAAGTTTCTGCACAGCCAAGTAAATTTTCATTAGAGCAAATAGACAACCCACAGAATGGGAGAAAAAATTTGCTGTTTAAACTTCTGATAAAGGTCTAATAACAAGAATCTATCTAGAACTTAAAAGATTTAGCAAGAAAAAATCAAACAACCCCGTCAAGAAATGGGCCACGGAAATGAACAGAAACTTCTCCAAAGAAGACAGAATAATGGCCTGCAAACATATAAAAAAATGCTCAGCATGTCTAATCATCAGAGAAATGCAAATCAAAACCACAATGAGATAATACCTAACCCCAGTGAGAATGGCCTGTATCAAAAAATCCCAAAACAACAAATGCTGGTGAGGATGTGGAGAGACAGGAACACTCTTACACTGCTGGTGGGACTGGAAAGTAGTGCAACCTTTGTGGAAAAGAATTTGGAGATACCTCAGACAGCTAGGAATAGAAATACCATTTGACCCAGAAATAGCATTATTGGGCATCTGCCCAAAAGAGCATAAGATTTTCTATTATAAAGACATCTGCACCCGAATGTTTATGGTGGCACAATTCACGATTGCACCATCTTGGAAACAACCCAACTGTACGTCAACTCTTGAGTGGATAATTAAAATTTGGCATATGCTCACAATGGAATATTACTCAATTCTAAGAAATGACAGTGAGCTTGCACCATTTATGCTATCCTGGATTAAGCTTAAACACGTTATCCAAAGTGAGGCGACACAAGATCTGGAAAATCGGCTCCACATCTACTTGCCATCAAATTGGTACTGACTGACTAAAACTATGGTGCTCAAATGGTGGTAGTGTACACCAGGGATTCGGGGGTTGGGGGAGACCCACATCTTAGGGATGTGGCAAAAATGGTGTAGGGGAAGGGAATACTTCTAACCCTTCTTAGGGAGAGGTAAAGATATACAATGTAACCAAAATATTAAAAAGAAAAACAAAACTTTTATCAGGTGGTGGTCAGGTGGGAGGGGGAGGAGGGGAGGGTTTATACTTACATAAAAGGTGTGGTGCCCACCATGCGGGGGTTGGGCACGCTTGAAACTCTGGTATGGAGGGGGGAGGGGTGGCAGGGGCAACATATGTAACCCTAACAATATTTGTACCCCCATATTATGATGAAATAAAAGGAGGAAAAAAAATAAGAAAACACAGTTAAAAAAAAAAGATGCCTATTCTATCTAACGTGATCTACAGATTCAATACAATCCCAATCAAAATCTCAATGACATTTTCTGCAGAAATTTAAAAACAAAAATCTTAGAATTGAGTAATATTCCATGGTAAGCATATACCACATTTTAGTTATCCACTCATGAATTGATGGGCACTTGGGTTGTTTCCATGACCGTGCAATAGTGAATTGTGCTGCTATAAACATTCGGGTGCAGATGTCTTTATAATAGAATGTCTTATGCTCTTTTGGGTAGATGCCCAACAATGCTATTCTAAGAAATGACAGTGAACTAGCACCATTTATGCTATCCTGGATTAAGCTTAAGCCCGTTATCCAAAGTGAGGCGACACAAGACACGGAAAATGGGCTCCACATCTACTCGCCATCAAATTGGTACTGACTGATTTAAACTTTGGTTTTCAAATGGTGGCAATGCTCACCAGAGATTCGGTGTGTGGGGGGGCACCCAACCTTAGGGATGAGATGAGCATTTTGGAGGGGGAGGGCATACCTCTAACCCTTCTTAGGGAGAGGCAAAGATATACAATGTAACCAAAATGTTAAA
>VSMD01085830.1:0-72625 GCA_008750895.1 Mirza zaza
GTTTTTTTTTTTTGAGACAGAGTCTCACTTTGTTGCCCAGACTAGAGTGAGTGCCGTGGCATCAGCCTAGCTCACAGCAACCTCAAACTCATGGGCTCAAGCAATCCTCCTGCCTCAGCCTCCCCAGTAGCTGGGACTACAGGCATGCACCACCATGCCCGGCTGATTTTTTCTCTATATATTAGTTGGCCAATTAATTTCTTTCTATTTATAGTAGAGACGGGGTCTCGCTCTTGGTCAGGCTGGTTTCAAACTCCTGACCTCGAGCAATCCGCCCGCCTCGGCCTCCCAGAGTGCTAGGATTACAGGCGTGAGCCACCGTGCCCGGCCTTGTTTTGTTTTTAATAGTACATCTTCTGAGCTGCCCAGGACGTGATCCCTGGCCCAGAAACTATCAAAAGTTCCCAAGCACTCTGGGACACTGAGGTAGGAGAATTGCTTGAGCTCAGCAGTTTGAGACCAGCCTGAGCAAGAACAATACCCCTTTCTCTACTAAAAACAGAAAAATTAGCCAGGCATAGTGGCACCTGTAATCCCAGCTACTCTGGAGGCTGAGGCAGGAGTCTTGCTTGAGCCTAGGAGTTGGAAATTGCAGTGAGCTATGATGACACCATAGCACTCTAGCCTGGATGATACAGCGAGACTGTCTTTAAACAAAACAAAATAAAATAGGCTCTAAGTATTTGGAGCTCAGAATTTTGGTGCTAAATGAGACCTTAGCAAATTTCTTCTCTGTCTTATTTAAAAAATAAGGAAACTAAAATGAATGAGGTCATGTCCCAAGTGAAACTGCAAAGGAGCCAGTTCCAGCCTTCACTGCCCTTCCTCTGAGTTCCTTGCCTGTGCCCGCATTTACACTATCTCAATTTCGCAGTGACCAGTGAGAGAGGAATAAAGGCTTTAAAAAGCCTTCGAATGGCTTAGAGATAGCTTCTTTCAACAACAATTACTAATTTGTAATTAATAAAAGGCCTTGGGAGACTCAAATTTTTAACTTGGGTTATCAAAGGGGCTATGGGCAAACTATAGCTTGAAAGTTACAATGTAACTTTCTACTAAATAGCCGTACTAAGCAATGATTGGTATTCCATCCGTGTCCTGACCTTCCTTTAGGTAGAACTATACTGAAGACCGTGAACGAAGTGCACTACTTGAGCCGCCCGAATATTTGATTTAGGAAAGGATAACAAGTCAGTGCACCAACGCCACTGCGGGGCACTGACGCTTCGCGGGCTCACCTGTAACCGAACTGCGTGCTCGTGCTTCCGCTTCATGTCATTGATATGCCAGGCCACTCGCTGCATCGTGTCTATAGCATCAAGCACCACGTCGTAGCCTTCGGTGTCCTTATCAAGGTGATTTTCTATTTCCTTTAAGCAAAAAAAAAAAAAAAACAATTTCCATTTTTTCTCATAGCCAATGAAACAAATGGCACCTCTATGATTAGTTCCTTATATGTTTTACTTTTGCTTATTTTATTTACACACTAGCATCATTCCTTAAGATTTTTGAGGCCCGAAATACCTGCAAAATAATGGTAAGATAGGAATAAAAACAGGGATAAGAAAAACAAAAATAGAACCCCAGGATGAAGAGGATAAAATAAATGATGTATATGGTCCATTAAGTCTTACAGAGATATTATAGTTATTATAATAGATATGAGAGTTGATATTATAGCTATAGAGTTCTGAGCTTCCTGGTGGCCAATGTAACACAGTTCTTAGCAATGTAGGTTTCACTCTTACAAGATAAAAAACATGCTTTATATTTTCTTCCACGGGGAACAAATGTTTCACGCAGGACCTATACATATCTGTTGAATCTGTTATGTATCTGTTAATATGTAACAGATTAAAAAATACAGTGGACATTATCTTTTAAAAAATCTCTATAGCAAGTGCATATTCATGTAGTTAAGGTTTTGAAGCCGAAATGAAGTTCACTAAAGACAAGCCCTCGGTGTTGAAAGCCATCGCATGGTTCAAGCATTCAATTCTCTGACGGTCGGCAGTATGTTACATTAGCACTCATCTTAGCACTGGAGGTCCATAATCCCAGGTACATGAGAGAGGGATATGATCTTTGTTCTACTTCTTCTGAGTACATAAAATACCTGTCCCTAGACTTCTCGAAGAACCTAAGCATAGAGACTATTGTACATAGTCCCTTTGTTTCTTTATTGTCTCCACAATACCTAGCAGAGAGCTCTGTGGTCAATAAATGCTTATTAAATTGAAGTTACATTTTCTTAAAAACAACAAGAGTCAGGCACCATGGCTCATGCCTGTAATCTTAGCACTTTGGGAGGTTGAGGCGGGAGGATCACTTGAGGCAAGGAGTTCAAGACCAGCCTGGGCAACAAGCAAGACCCGGTAGTGGTGGTATGCACCTGCAGTCCCAGCTACTTGGGAGGCTGAGGTGAGAGGATCACTTGAGCTCAGGAGTTTGAGACCAGCCTGGGCAACATTATATATAGTAACACTTTGTAAATCTTTGTTTACTTTTACTGAGTACTCAAGTTTTTCATCTAGCTCGAAATGGGTAAGGAAGTTACATTTATTTTCCATATTCAGGCTCAGCTGTTGAAAAGGCACTATGAAACCATACTAACAAAACTAATGACTCCCAGGTAAATTCAAGACCAATGGAAAATTTTAAAAAATAGTAATTCCTTCCTTTAGCCTGAGAGGCAATTCTGTTGATCAAACAGACTGAGAAGTACAGTCTGAGAAGTACAGAGAATATTCCTGGGGGGATTTTCATGCATGGCTATGCAACTGTGAAATGATGTGAATGACAGAGAGAACACTCTAATCAACTATAAGAGCAAAAAGACTTCAAAGGCAAACTAAAAGTTAGTTTTGGATTAATCCAAATACTGTTCTTCTCTTTTTCCTTCATTGCCAGCTCTTAACATAGAGGGTAAGGGCTATTATTCCTATTAATTAGCTTTTTGTAAGGATCTTGACTTGTCTCATGCTTCACTGAGATCTCAGACTTTTGATTCGTGGTCATCTTCTTGTCTAGAAGACCACATTAGTGGTTACTGGGACGCACTAGGCTTAGACGCATTAGACTATATGTCATATTAACAGGGTTCAACAGAGATCTGTCTTGGGACAGATATTATTTAAGAATTATTTGGATGCAGCTAATTAATCCCCACTAAACCTAAGAGGACATTAGGATCAATTTAAAAATTAAAGTAATATCCCTGATATGGCTTTATAGGATATAAGAATCCCCAAAGATGAGCCACCCAGGCAAAGAGACAAATCTAAGGAATTCCTGCTAAAGCTGGACGGTCAAAAGTCTTAAAATTTCAAATGTGTGCCAACTGAGCAAACCTGAAATGATGATCCAAGTTAGAAACCTGGAATCATTTAAGAAGAGATGCCTGTGAACTACAGGCACGTTGACAGAGAGGTGCTCGGGATTCAAATCTCTTTAAAAAAGGGACTTTTCATGTAATAGAAAAATAATACAATAAAAACAACAGCTTATTTTTATGGAGTGCTTGTAAGCCACAGTGAATGTGGCCAATTTATAGGATTTGGACCCAGGCAGTCCTGCCCCGGAGCCCTGTTCCGAATCCCTCTGCTACACTCTCTGCTGTCCAAAGGTGAGCAAGTCCTCTTTACAGAATGAAGATCTCGATAAAACTTCTTTCCATTTGTATCAACTTCCTTAGAGGATAAGAAGTGAGAATTTGAGAGCTAGGACTATCTTGGTTTCCAAAGCCTCCTTGAATTTTGTGAGAGTAGTGGGAAAAGAATATAAAGATATCCTGGGGTGAGGCTGAGCCCGGCTGGGGGAGCACTCACCACATTGCTCATCTGTCCGCCCCTTTCTCTCTGCTCTCATACAAAAGCCAATCTATGACAAATAGCCTCCCCTCCCTCCCAGCTGCTCACTGAATCGGGGCTCATGGAAATAAAACAAAACATTAAACAGTCTGTTTTTCATTTAGACGATAGCTCCCTGCCTGAAACTGTCACTGCCCAGTGCGAGGCACTCCTAAGCCCGATCAGAATCAGAGCTAAAATTAATCTCTTTACTTGGCTGTTGTCAATGGGGCTCCAGGCCTAGAATACGAATATCTCTAATTCCTCAAAGCAGATTAGTCACTTGTAAAATATGGGTGTGGAAAACGGTTCCATATGTCCATAGTCTTTCCTGGTATTTTCCCCCAAACTTAATATATACACAGAAAATCCCCATCGCCTGGCCAGCGCTTCGAGCGCAGGCAGAAACTTACATGCAGAAGGAGATGATACTTGAGAATCCGCTGAACTGGTTTCAAGAGATAGGACCCCAGAGGCAGTGAGCGTTTCAGAGTTTCCTGGCGTTCCCTGAAGAATTTGGCCAGTATCTTGTTCCTCATGCACTCCGTGAGCACAGCCACTGATCTGCAAGAAGAGTAAATGTTTTTATCTAAACCATAATGCTTTTTTACACGGGTATTCAAGTTTTAAATGCCAGTTGTTAAATATAAATGCCCTAAAACAGGGTAGGGTGGCCACAGAGCTATAGCCAGACTAGCACGCCTTTGGGCAGGTTAGATAAAGCATCTCTCTAGGAGGGGGAGCTAGAAAAAGGCCTTGTGCCCAGTGAGCGTAGCGCCATGGCTGCCCAAGTATCTGAGTGGGACTTTAGCTCCTATTATGCAGTGCTCATATTGCACGTCTGTATTCGGTTTCCACGGGTTAGATCATAAGGAGCAGGCACCTTTGTGCTGAGAAAAAGGAGTTCCTTCTTGCCGGCAGGTTGAGCCCCCTGCCAGGGCATTTGTTACCCCCCTCTCTGCTGGTCACTTTATATGATGCACAAACTGTGTGACCTTATGTGGTGGCCCTCTTTAGAGACCTCTTCCCACGGTTAACTTCCCTTTGAGGATTTTTGAACAGATCTCCCCTTCCACCTTCAAGTGGTTCTCCCTACTCTCTCTTTTTTTTTTCTTTTTTTTGAGACAGAGTCTCACTTTGTTGCCCAGGCTAGAGTGAGTGCCGTGGCGTCAGCCTAGCTCACAGCAACCTCAAACTCCTGGGCTCAAGCGATCCTTCTGCCTCAAGTAGCTGGGACTACAGGCATGCGCCACCAAGCCTGGCTAATTTTTTCTGTATATATTAGTTGGCCAATTAATTTCTTTCTATTTTTAGTAGAGACTGGGGTCTCGCTCTTGCTCAGGCTGGTTTCAAACTCCTGACCTCGAGCGATCCGCCCGCCTCGGCCTCCCAGAGTGCTAGGATTACAGGCGTGAGCCACCGCGCCCGGCCTCTCCTTACTTTCAATACAGCTTCTGGAAAGGCTAGATGGCCTTACTCCTATGGAGTGTGCCTCGGTGCAGGGTACTTGAAACATGGGTGAGAATTCCTTCTCTAACCCAGCTCCCCCAGAGGTAGCTCATTCAGCCCCAAAACTCATGGCTGCAACAATGTTTGTGTCTTACACATAAAGCAAGCTAACAGGCCACTGTGGTCACATACGCACGTAAATTAAAATCTTATGGCTTCATGATGTAGAAGGAAGCAGGTGGAAATAATTTCTACCCAAGTGAGTAATATAGTTCCAGGATTAATTGAAAAAAAATCATATAGAGTCAAAGAACAAAATAAGATTCCATGAAAGGAAGGAAAATGGAAGTCTCATACTTAAGCCATCAGAATCCCTTTTATATTTAGGCCCATCTGCTTTGAGAAATACCGGTTCAAACTGATTTATTTCCTCCTTGAGTTGAGATTTCAAAACTCGGCTGCATCATGTAACCCAGGAAATTTTCTAAGGTTCTTTAGAATCAGAATTAGCCACTGTGTTGCCCTTTGGTCACTTGAAGGCTTGAGCTCTTGCTCAAGAATAAGGACCTGCCACAAACTGGGAGCACGCTTGGCTCCCAGTTCCCAGAAGTCTGGGGCGTGGGCAGGCATCTGAGGACAATGACCTGACCAGGTTTGTGCCCCTCCCTGGGGGGAGGAGCGAGGTGGGGGCTTGTGTCTCTTCACAGGAAAGTCACTGGGGTGTGACTGGTATGAAGAAAGTGGACACCTGTCAAGGTGTGCTGACATTTAATATCACCAGCCAGGATCCAAAGGGGGAAGAAACATTGTCAGATGGGCCCAAACACCTGGCACTCACAGCTTGTTAAGACAGGGGAAAAGGATTGTCAGGCCTCAGACAGCAAACTGATTGTAGACGAGGGGGCAAGAGAAAGTATTTCCCTATGAATCTGAAAAGCACACAATTGGGCAAGAACCGGACATGCCTTCTTCACTGAGAACACCTTTTGAACACCTTTCTGCTAACATGTTTCTTCAAAGTCAGACTCAAAATAAAACAACAACAAAAAAACCCCCTCTCACTTCCTACAGAAAATTATTCTTAACCATCCTCACTGGGACTGATTACTTCCTACCTTGGGCATCTTTAGCTTCTCTTATATTACACATTACTGACTGTGCCCTATATTAATTCATTTTTATTGAACACGCTAGTCCACTATTGCATTTGGTTGAGTTCTGACCCTCAAAAGAATATGAACTGCTTGAAGGCAAGAGATGTTTGTTCCTGTTTCCTGCCAACATAGACCGACCTTGCAACAGTGCTCCGTGAATGACAGGCTCTTAAAAATATTCTTGCACAAATGATTTTGCCTTTCTCTTGACTTGGATACAGCCTAGCATATCAAAAGACTGTCTTTATTTTGTTCTCTTCTTTCTCAGTAAGTCAGAAAATCTTCTGAATTTGCAACTTTGGAAGTTTATATACCGAAGTTATTACTTCAAACGGTATGTTTATCAAGAAATTTACACATATAAAATCCCCTACATGAGCCCATCATTTTAGAATCTGATAATCAGTCTAGAACTTTGTGGATTCTTCAGAGTCTGAATGTTTTTTCCTTTCTTTAGGAAGAAGTTTTGTGGAGAAATTGAGGGCTGATTCTATGATTTCTCTGAATTAGGGTGTGGTGCAAGCTTGTTTTTGTCTTAAGGACCACGGGATTTAGTTGGGGCCTCCTACAATTTCCTGATAGCTTCATCATTGAGGTGGAAACAAATACTTTAGGAGGGAAAATTGCTTAAGTGAAACTGTAAATGGTGGGTGAGTCTACAGATAAGGATCTATGATAAATGCTCTAATATGCATGTGGGTTTTTTGTTATTTGCTTTTTTTTTAGGGAAACCTGGGAGACGCATGGTTGGCCACCAACCAAATAAATCATGGCACAATGTCCTGACCAACAGTAAGAGGAGGAGGCTAAAATCCTCCTATGTCCTTTCTCCAAACTCCATAAAACTTACACAGCAAACGTAAAACATATTTTCTCCCCAGCTTGATTATATAAGCTCGCCAGCAGTATTTCTCAAATTCTTAAAAACATGGCACACATAGAAAAAGCTTCACAGACCCGGCTTACAGCCTGATGCAACTGGCTCACTTGGTTTCTCTTTGTATATACTTAGCAATCTCTTTAGTGTCTTACAAAGTCTTTCAGGATTTTTCCCTACACTGCCTCTGCTGGGAGCCTCAAAGCCTGAATCAACGTCTGGGTCCCCCTGTAATCTGTTCTCAGCATGTTTTGCATTCTTCCCATAGAACTCAGCACAGGGCCAGGCATACAACGCCCAGCCCACAGACACGGGACTGACTGACTCGAACCGATATGAAAGTGAGTAAAAGTATGCCTGCTCGTTCTGACCCATACCTTGGATAGTTGGTGCAATACTGGGTATAAATGTGGAACTCTTCACTCTGTGAAGAAACAAGAAGAGATTTTTACAGGCAAAGAAAGCACAGACATCAACATTCATTTAAAAATAATAAAAAGAAATAGCATTCAGGCCTTTACATTTGTTTTTCTAATCACACTGGCCTGTCGCCTGAGCCCCTGTGTCATCATCTGTGCCTATTTTTCCATTAATATCTTGTACTGTACCTAGAATCCACACACTTGAACCCATCTGAGTCCAGTAAACATTTATGGAGCATCAGCTGTGTTACAATGGATCTGAAGACAAACAGGAAAGGGATGAGAATAAAGTTTCTGCCCCAAAGTGATCTAAGTCCTCTGGTGGATATGCGACACAGGACAGAAAGAGAAGATGATCTGAATATCCCGTGGTAAGAACACGCTGGAAGTATGTGCAAAGGCACGAGAGAGCTGCCGCTGTAATTTCGAGTCCGTGCATATACAAGTTTTCTCTGCCCACTGTCTTTCCCTCACTTTCCACTGGATAGCCACTAAGTATCCCTTGAGACTGAGTTTCAGGCTTTATTTCTCCAAAGGACCCTTCCTAGGCTGAGCCAACTGCTCCTACTCTGGGCTCCACAACACCCAGTATTTACCTTTCTTATAGCATTTACCAAATGACAGTAACACTTTCTGCTCATCTGTCTTCCCCATTAAGCTGTGAGTTCCTTCAGGTTAGGGGCCACATGTTGTATTCATCTGGCACGTAATGTTTGTTGTACTACTGAATCCCCCCCTTCTCCTACTAAACTGAAAGTTATTTGAGAGCAGGATGTAAGTTTACTCATCTCTCCACATCTAGCAGTACTGCAGAGGCAATTAATGTTCAACTAACAAGCACGGGGGTCTTGCCTTTGGCTATGATTTATTCCCAGTTCCCTAAAATCTCTTTTTACTTCCATGGTTATGTTCATCATTCAGATGCCTCGTCATATTATCAGGTATTAGGAAATGTTAATAATTGCTCACCAAAGGATAGTTTTTGGAAAAGGTGGAATCACGACTTCCATGCAAATATAAAATGAACACTGTCAAAGATCTTATTTAACCTATTAATGGGGAGAGCAATAAGACAGCACGACCAGAACAAAGGAGAAATAAAAGTATCACACTCAGGTGGGTCAATGACAAACGCTGAAATGAATTTACAAATAGATACAAAACTGGTTTCTTCCATGGGGACGGATAAAGAAATCAACTGTCCCTCTGTGAATCAGAATTCATTTGCATGTCTATGGTCAAGAATCATTCATGTTGCTACCAGCTGTAAAAAAAAGTTTCAAAGAGGCTGAAAGCTGCAGAGACCCCACTGAGTTATGTAATCTGGAGGGATAAACTGGAAAACACGTAGTTT
This sequence comes from Mirza zaza, assembly GCA_008750895.1. Classification (NCBI taxonomy): domain Eukaryota; kingdom Metazoa; phylum Chordata; class Mammalia; order Primates; family Cheirogaleidae; genus Mirza; species Mirza zaza. The sequence goes on from VSMD01085830.1 coordinate 9,105, forward strand.
TCCATTAGAGACACCCAGTCATCTTTTTGGTGGATTTCCGTTTTTCATAATTTTTCCTCACACTGCCAAGGGAAAGAGGTGAATAGGTGGGGGAAGTGGCCAAAGCTAGGTTATTAACCTTTTGATTTTAAGACAGTCAGAAAAACTAATTTGAGCCCAGTGAATTACTGGCTCTTGCAAAATCTAAAATGGAACTACCTTTTGAAAGAGCCATAGATGATTTTGGGGGAGTGCCACGATTTTGGGGGAGTGCCATGTTCTGCTCTTTTTGACTTTTCCTTTGACCTTTGAAACCACTTCTTGCTGGATTCACACGGGACCCCACCACAGCCTTTCTTCTCTGTAACTTTAATGCTTTAATTTTCTTTTTCTGATTCAAAGAGACTCTGCACCGAGATGCCTGCCTATTAAACTAAACTGGGATTAGTCTCAATGCTTTTACATTACAGGAAGTTTCACGCACATATGAAAGCAGAGGGGTGGTGTAATGACTCCCCAAGCACCTGTTGCCCAGCCTCAGCAGCCACTCCCTTGCCGACGTCTATATCCCACCTGCTCCCTGCTTTCCCGTCACTCGGAAGCAAATCCTAGACATCATCTCACTTGTAAATATTTTATTATTTTATTTTTTACTGTTTTTTATTTTTTTGATACAGAGTCTCACTCTGTCATCCTAGCTAGTGCAGTGGCATCATCAAGGCTCATAGCAACCTCAAACTCCTGGGCTCAAGCGATCCTCCTGCCTCAGCCTCCGGAGTTGCTGGGACTACAGGCATGTGCCACCATGCTCGATTAATTTTTCTATTTTTTTTTTAAGTAGAGACAGGGGTCTTGCTCTTGCTTCAGGCTGGTCTTGAACTTCTAAGCTCAGGCAATCCTCCTGCCTCAGCCTCCCCAAGTGCTAAGATTATGGGTGTGAGCCACTGTGTCTGGCCCCTTGCAAATATTTTAGTATGTATCTCTAAAATAAGGACTAAACAAGAAGCATCACCACAATATATTATCACACTTACATAATTCCATAATATCATGAAGGTTACCCAGTTACTACTTATATTCTTTTTCTTAATTTTCTTTCCTTTTAAAGAATAATTTAACTATTTGATTTGTATATAAAATTCACACACAGCAACTGGTTCATATCTTTCTCGTCTCTTTTAATCTTTAATTCCCATCTATCTTTTTTCCCCTTGCAAATTAGTTGCTGGAGAAACGAGACTATTTGCCCTGTACGGTCTCAGTGTTACTGAGACATCCCTATGGTTTCCTCTAATGTGCCCTGGCTGTTCTAATCCTTCGGATTTAAGAGAGGCTTGCTCAGATTTAGGTTCCAAAATTTGGCACAAAAACATCATAGGTTGCATTGCACTTTCAACAGGAAGCATATAACGTGTGCCTGTCTCTTTGTGACAACAACCACTGGTAGTTATTCATCAGGGGTTACAAAATTATGATGTTTCTATTTTTTTTTTTTTTGAGACAGAGTCTCACTTTGTTGCCTGGGCTAGAGTGCCGTGACATCAGCCTAGCTTACAGCAACCTCAAACTCCTCGGGTCAAGCGATCCTCCTGCCTCAGCCTCCCGAGTAGCTGGGACTACAGGCACACGCCACCATGCCCGGCTAATTTTTTCTATATATTTTTAGTTGGCCAATGAATTTCTTTCTATTTTTAGTAGAGGCGGCATCTCGCTCTTGCTCAGGCTGGTTTCGAACTCCTGACCTTGCACAATCCTCCCGCCTCAGCCTCCCAGAGTGCTAGGATTACAGGCATGAGCCACTGCGCCCGGCCCATGACATTTCTAATTCTATTTTTTTCTTCATTTATCAGTCAGAAACTGTCCAAAAAAAGTAAATTCTTCATATTAACTATTGGTTACTCTGCAGTTTGTATGGGAAAGGCAGGATAAATGCTTAATACCCTCTTTTAATTTTCAAAAAATATACATTGTTTCTGAAACAATGTGACCTGCAGAGGTGACCAATTCATTTTTTTAATATCACTGTAAATTCATGAATATAAACATATTTAATGAGTGTCGATTGTTTTCAGTTAATTATCTTTCCTGATGCTTAAATGATCCTATCACTACCAGGAACCTCTTTCTGAGCATCGATGACCTGACCTGCAATCTTCGATAGCTTCCTTGTTTTCTGGTGTGACAAGACGCTCCAGACCTTCTTGTTTGTGTATTTCCTGCCCCACACCCATGCTTCGTGGAGCCCTGATTCCCTCTGGCAGGAAACAATGTTTGGAGACCACAATATGGGTGTTAGGGATGCTCTTAATACGAGGTTAATCATTTCTAAGACATTTCCAGTTGACATAGTTAGGAATATGGTGTTTTTTAAAGGATAAAATACACCATTAGTTCATGCTAATACTTACAATTCAGATTCAAGACTACAGCATTTTTTAATTAACCACATCATTTCTTATGTCTATTTTCTTTCTCCTATCAGTTCCATATTTTTTTAAAATCCAAAATATTAAGGGGGTATAAATGTTTTCATTACATGAATACCTCTTATAATGCTTATGCCAGGGCTGTTAGTGTGTCCATTCCCCAAACAGGGTTCATTATACCGGACAGGTAAGTTCAGTTCCAGTTCTAAATGACACTAATATAAACACTACTTTGCTTTATCCCACAACATATCCAATAATTTCAGAACAGTGGCACTGCCATAAATACTATCATTACTAAACCAGAGATGCATTTGCTGTATTTTGTCCAAAGTATATTTTCAAATCAATTGGAATTCTTTTTGTGTGGTTATGCCACCAACTGGATAGAGTTTCATTTTGCTTTCAATTTATGGAGACTGTTTTTTAAAATCTTAGTTTTATAATTATATAAAATATTATGAAAACATGATTTCAAAGTCAACTCTACAAAGAAATACATATTCAAATAAGTCTATCATTGCTTTTTTTTTTTGAGATAGAGTCTCACTCTCTTGCCTAGGCTAGAATGCTTGTGACGTCAGTCTAGCTTACAGCAACCTCAAACTCCTGGGCTCAAGTGATCTTCTTGCCTCAGCCTCCTGAGTAGCTGGGACTACAGGCACATGCCACCTTGGCTGGCTAATATTTTCTATTTTTAGTTGTTTGGCTAATTTCGTTCTATTTGAAGTAGAGACGGGGTCTTGCTCTTGCTGATCTCAAACTTCTGAGCTCAAGCAATCCTCCCACGTTGGCCTCCCAGAGTGCTAGGATTACAGGCGTGAGCCACCGCGCCTGGCCTTTATTCCTATCTTAAATGAGAGGTTTTTGATTTAAATCAGCTATTTATCCTTCATATAGAATCAAATGCAGGTCTGAGCAGCTCTGTGGACCTTATTTATGAACAATGGTTTCAAGCAAATATCAACAGCCCCTAGTTAAATCGTTAAATGCTATTGGTTACTAAATATGCCATTCCAAATCCTTTTTAGAAGTAGTTAGGGGAATATGTTATAGAAGCATAGAAACTATACAAAAAATAGATATTTCCTTTAATTATTCAACTGTTTCAAATGGTAATTAGAGATGATGTAAAAATGAGACAATTATGAAAGTGCCAAGATATAAGACAGTCAGGGCTCAGTGACTAACTGAGCACATAGGACTGGCAAATACTCATTGAATAGGTAGCCCGAGTAAAACATATATGACTTTAGGTTTCTTCTGCCACATGGTTGCTCTTTCCTTCTTTGATTCCTGAGACATTTTCATTGGACACCATGGGAAAGGCTTACTAAGTAAACAGCACATGGGCAAGGTGACCTTCACTTGAATTCACTCTAATAATATGGAACATCCAATATCAGCACTTTCTTGAGGGTGATTTCTTTTCAGCTCAGCAATCCCGAATCCTAATGGAAGGCAGTTTCAGTAAGTGGGTGGGGTGTGTGCGCACGTGCTCACTCGCTGGGTCCTGGAAAGGAGAAAGGCAGCTGCAGGCAGAGGGCTGAGCAGCCGGGGAGAGGTGGCTAAGGGGAAGTCGAGGCTCTGAAGACAAATCCCGTCTCTCTCCTAAACGTTGCCCAGGGTCAGCCCTGCTGGGTGAGTCGAGATGAGGGATAGATGTGAGGGTGGAGGTGAAGGCAGCCAAACAAAGCGAGCTGTTCCTGGTGTTCCCAGAGTCCTAAGAGTGGACAAATGTTCGCCGGAAGAAGGCTGAGCCTGCCAGGTGCGGAGCTTTAATTTCTGTCTATCGAGAGAGCTGCTAGCTCCTCCTCCTCCCTCTGGGGGCCATCAGCTAAAAGGCTGCCTTCTCCTTTTGTCGGCGAGGACTTCTGTAACCTCCACATGCCACAGACGCACGCAAGGTCAAAGATGAGTCTGGGTAAGCCCCAGTGATCCGGATAAAAGCAGGAGTCAACCGCCGGCTTCACCCCTTTCATTAATGGCCTCCTAATTAAAGCAATTTTCCATTCCTCCCCAGCACCGAGCAGCTGGTTGTGCTTCAGAAAAACGTAACATCTCCTAAATTTCAGGGTGCTGAGTGAAAAGCCGGTTATGCAGGAGTCAAGAGAGCGCTCACAATTCCCTGCTTCCACGTGAACGTGTGGACTGAAGTCAGTCTTCTAATTAAACTTGGCAATATTACAATGAGAAATAAGATTTGGGAGCTGGCAACATGGCACATAAACAAACTTTTATGTGAATAATTAAGTGAGAGCTCAGCATATGCTGGAACATCTTTAATCAACTTGTGATTACAGTTACCAGTAAAAGCCCAAACGTTTCCGAAAGCTTTTATGTTGTTTATGTGCTGCGGTTATTTTAACATCTCTTCTTTGATATGCTTGGTTATCTTTTTACTCATTTCTCCTTCTTTCATTTTCCTTCTCTTTTTGCAAATTCTTGCCCAATTACGACACAGGCAACTTGTGAGGAGGACTGTATGTGTAAGCATGTGTGCACAAACATTTTACATGTGAACATACACGCACAGTCAGGAGAGTTTTATATATAAGCCCACTGATTGCCTTTAAGGAACTTCACGTCAATAAAACCCAGGGTGTCATGTTTGGATTCACAGCCATCCAGATGGAGGTGCAGCCGTTAGAAATGACCCTGTGGAACAGTCCGAAGCCAGGCCAGACTGAGATGTCACCTCCCAAGTCACGATGCACTCAGGGGCCCTAAATGAGGTGTTAATGCTCAGCTGGTCCCAAAGCACTGTCATGAACGTTTTTTTTTTTTGTGAGACAGAGTCTCACTCTGTTGCTTGGGCTAGAGTGCTGTGGCATCAGCCTAGCTCACAGCAACCTCAAACTCCTGGGTTCAAGCAATCCCCCTGCCTCAGCCTCCTGAGTAGCTGGGACTACTGGCATGCACCACCATGCCTGGCTAATTTTTTCTATATATTTTTAGTTGGCCAATTAATTTGTTTCCATTTTTAGTAGAGACGGGGTCTTGTTCTTACTCAGGCTGGTTTCGAACTCCTGACCTTGAGCGATCCTCCCACCTCGGCCTCCCACAGTGCTAGGATTACAGGCGTGAGCCACATGCCTAGGATTAGAGGCATGACCACCGGCCAGCCTCATGAACTTTGCTTAAACCTTTGTACATTTTAAACTATTAATATAACTGCAGAAACCACATGAAGGTTTGCTGCGAAACAACTTTTAGAGGTTTTCCGAACAAAAGCTGTTTAATATTTAGGAGAATTTAAACAAGGTAGGATTCTATATATGCTAAGAAGCATGTTGAGAAAGTAACCCAGGAAAGGCTCTCCTTGCATGTTTCCAAACTCTATTTCCTATTGTGTCTAGACAATGGATTCACTGTCATTTAAGCTTTAAAAGTCAAATCCTTTCCTTGTATCTTTCTAAACCATCAATGGGGCTTAAGAAACTTATAGGAAAACAGACTGCATTTTTAATACACAGGAGATTAATTCTGTTTCTCTTTATCACCCAAAAGATAATCATAGAGACCAGGTGAGTGCCACATATATTATATATAAAATATCTAGATTCTATTGGAATTTTATAACTAGCTTAGTGGTATTTTATACATATTCATTTTGCTACCATTCTTCTACTCTGGACTCTCCTCTCCCAAGCTTAGTTTTTCCCAGGAGAGAGTAACATTATTCAGTTACTATACAAGTTCTAGGATAGGTACCACATCAGTGCATCTCCTTTTCCCCAGTAATAGTATATTTTTTTTCCTTGCTGTTGAAAAAAACCAACCAAATAAAAAAAAACAGAGAGATTAGTGGCTATCTTTATCCAATATGGAACAAACCTGTCATTCTAACTTTAAAAAGAAAACAGTCCGTACTCTGTGTCTGTCTTGGTTGGCCCGGATTAATGAACCCTGCTTACCTTGGACACAAAACATTCTGCTATGGCCACAGGATCATTTTCACAGTTTTCCAAATCTTGCAGAAGTTCACTAATAAAAAAAAAATAATAGGAAGTATTAGATTGTAGTTTTCTGGTTGAAGATATTTTATGTAACTTAAAAGTTTAAACATTTCTATGGCATTTACAAGGAATCATACGATTGGATGAGGACCTACTGCCATTGTATCCAAGGCTAAGATAAGGGACTTGCTCCAGGTGGCACAGGAATTTATTCACAGATTGGACCTATAGCTCTCTCACCAGAGATAAGCCTTGCCTAACATTTAAGTTTTCTAGACATTTGTTATTGTTTATGCAAATGCTTATGCACATTCATTCATTTGTCAAATAGTGCCTAGGCACCAGGTACAGTGCAAAGTATTAAGAATACACCAGCTAGCAAAATGAGATATGGTCCTTGGTCTTATGGAGTTACCAATCCATTGGAAAAGTCAGACATTCAATGAAAAATCACACTAACAAATATAAAATTATAAAGAGAGATAGTGCTTTAAAGGAATGACATGCCAGGGAAGAAAATATATTTCCTCAAATATAAATTTAGGCTGGGCATGGTGGCTCATGCCTGTAATCCTAGCACTTTGGGAGGCTGAGGTGGGAGGATTGCTTGATGCCAAGAGTTTGAGACCAGCCTCCTGAGCAACATAGTGAGACCTCGTATCTACAAAAATTAAATTAGCTGGGCATGGTGGCACACACTAATCGGGAGGATGAGGCAGGAGGATCATTCAAGCCCAGGGATTTGAGGGTGCAGTGAGTTATGATGATGCCACTGCACTCTAGCCTGGACAAAAGAGTGAGACACTGTCTTAAAACAAACAAAAAACAAATGTAAAGCTACATTTTTTAATGGCAGTATCATTATTTTAAGTAACAGCATAATATTTCATTGCGTGGATGTATCATAATTTTAACTAATCTCCCACCATTGGATGTAATTCTATAATTGACAGGTCAAGGGACGTTCTCAGTATAAATGTTAGCACATTTCTTAATTGCACTCTATATAAGTTGTATTAATGTATATTTTAATATGTCAAGTATTTAATTATCTATCTATTACATATCTAATAAAAAGTTAAATAGTCCTACAAGAACAGTTTCTTGCTTTGTTTCTTATTCTCAACTGGCACTGCCCAGAAGCATTTTTGACCCTTTAAGCTGTTTCTGCTATAACCAGATCCATGTTTCTAAGCATGCTGACAATATCTAGAACTCAAAAATGAAAACACATGATTTACTTCTTAATTTCGTTAGCCCTCCTTTCCTGCCATCTTCTCAAATAGTTCTATTAGGCAATTTGATTACGATGTCAGAACTTACATCTTTAAAATTATGTAAATATTAGTCTTATTTAAGTTTTGGAATATACCATGATTTTGTTTTCTTTCCTGTAGAACTGTAGTTTCCCTGAAGTTAAAACTATCTTTTTTGCTTTGTTTTCAAAGCATGTACCACGAATATATTCTCGAACTGCATGCCAGAAGTATGAATCTTGTCTCATTGTGTTCAAACACCAGGTAATCTATTGGTGAGATGTCTTTCTTGGTGACCTCCATCCTCTGTGCCAACCTGGATAGGCTGCTCTCCAGTCCTGCTGGGTACTCTCTTCAACACCTTCCTGGTGATGGTCTTCACCAATCTCCTGTGGTGGATGTCTTGCTTCTTAGATACCATTTCTGACGTATTCCCTCCTGTGGGAGATTACAGCATCCACCAGTAGCTCTCTGAGTAAGGGTAATAATAGGAGGCAACTTTTCTGAGGCAATATTTTGCATAAGCTGCATCAGAGACAACTGAAGATAATGGAAAAACTGCCATCCTCACATATAACTAATTTGCGTTGTGCACCAACAAGAACCTGCTTTACATTTCTAAGCCAATTTATAACCCCCACACTGTGCCACTCAAGGTTATTGGCTATTGAAATTACCACCAGGACAGGGCTATCAAACGACATGTCCAGTAGTGTGTTAACTACACAAAAAAAGACGCTGTACAGTTTAAAAAACAAATCTTACACAGCCTTACATTTCATTTTCCTTAAAAGAAGTTGTGTACAGGAGGGTTAAATGCTTTATAGACAAGGAAAAAGCTGCACTAGAACCAATTAAATTCAGCATCATCTTCCTCCTCTCCCTCGTCTTGCTGTTTTTCAGCCTCAACGACTCCCTTTTTTTTTTTTTGCTGCCTCAGGCTTTCCTTTAGCTCGGTGTGCAGTGATATCCTTCTTGCAGTTTTCCTTCAGCTTCACAGCCTTCTTTCCATACAGCTTCTTGTCACCTGCAGCTGTGTCACTCCACACCTCTCCCGGTTCCTTTGCAACATCACCAATGCATGGGACGAGGTGTTCTGCTCGCATTTCTAAGACAAGAAGAGGCCTCTTGGGTGCATTGGGATCTTTGAACTTGCTTTTTGTTTCCCATTTAGGAGGGACACAGGTTTTCATTTCTCTTTCCTAACAGGCCTTGTCAGCCTTTGACATATCTTCAGATTTTCTTTTCTCTTTAGCAGACACACAGTCTTTTCTTCACCTCTCTGAGCGCTTTTAGAAATGTCTGAGTTGACTGAAGCATCTAGGTGCTGCTTCTTGTGCTCCTCTCGACTAGTTTGCACAAAAAAAAGTGTAAGACAACATTTTGCCTCTTGGATTATTAGGATCTTTTTGCCCACGTTTAGTTATTTTTCTTCGGCAAGGGACAGAGTCACCCAGGGCCCGTCTGGCTCTAGCTGCCCCGGTGCTGTCTCTGTGGAGCTCAGTGTATTGCAACCGCTATTTTTACTGTTAAATAAATTGATATTTTAACAGGTTCTCAGTTTTATATCTAAAATGGCAAACAAAACATAATATAACACAAACAGAAAAGTTTTTTGGGTCCTTAGTAATTTTTGAGCATGCACGAGATCCTGGACCGGAACACATAAGGCTCTCTGTTCCCAAATAATGTCTTTTCTCCTCTCTACTGTCACAGCTCCTTAGTTACCTTGTGGACGTCCATTTCCAATACTCTCACTTTCCCCATTCTTCCTCATTTTTCATCTTCTTGTTGATTGCCTTGTTTTTTGGGAGACTCCAACTTTTTTCTTCATCCCTTTTATTAAATTTTTTCATTTCTACCATCAGACTTTTTATTTCAAAGTTTTTTTTTTTTTTAAAACCATGACATAAGAACAGAAACACAAGCGAGAAACATCCAAAAGCATGAGTGTAAAATCTTCTCTTCAAAAATAGGATGATGATGATTTTGTATTTTTCTTCCTTATTCTTTGTTACCTGCTGAGCTCTTTTCTCCCTGTTTGACCACTTTGGCTTCTGTCACTGATGTTAGAACCTTGCTTCAAGGTCTTGGGGATCTTCATTTGTTCTTTCACACTTGACAGTGAGACACCCTGTGCTCATCGTAAATTCCGGGCGGGATGGGGTTTATCGAGTGATGCTCCTCACTCACAGGCAGTGGAGTTCTTAAACTTCTTGGTTTCAGGACCTGTTCACACTCTTTTAAAAATTCTTTATGTGGATTATACCTACCTAGATTACCTATATTAGAAGTTAAAACAAAATAATTAAGAAATTATCAACTTAATAAATCTAATACATGCTAATATAAATAACTTTTTGTGAAAAATAATTAGGTTTTATGAAACAAAAATATAGCAACAGGAGAAGGATTGTTTTACATTTTTGTAACTCTGATCTCTAACTTAATAGAACATAAGATTCTCTTATTCTGTTTCCTCACCCAATGTGTTAGGGTCTGTTGTTCTGGTTGAAGTATATGGTATATGGCACTGAAGAGGGGTGAGTATTTTAATAGTCTTTTCAGATACATATGGACATCCTTCTTTGACAATACACTGAAACGCAGCACATGGCACTGTGTTAAAGATTTGCTGGAGTCTGAAACTACATCAATGCACTACAGTCCATTGTATAGTACACTGTATAGTACAGTTACTTTAAAATCCCTTGGTCTATTGCACATGTTGAAAGGATTTTTTAAAACCATCCCAGTTTCAAATACCCTCCTCCCAGTATTCTTATAAAACATCTCCTCTGGATGGTTTAGTTTGAAAATATAGGTCTGATATTTGTATCATTATCTTTTACAGAAAGTTAGGTATGGTTCAATTGTGACCTGAATACTGGATAAGGTAAGAGAAAAAGTCTAAGAAAAAGCATAGACAATGAAATAAAATTTTTGAGCCAGTGTGTTCCATTCCTGGAGGATGAGGGCTCTCCATGCAGGTGTCATGTCTAGGTCTTTCAGTACAAATCCTGAGCAGAAAAGGTTTTGAGCAGACTCCACTGTGTTACTTCTCATAGCTTAATAGAAATACTCCTTGACAATATTTAACTCCTTATCTTCTAAATTTATGCTCGTCGTGCTCCCTCCAACCTTTAATTTCATCTCCAGAGTAGACTTGCTGGTAGGAGGAAGTGTCTTGAGGGACCCACCCAGGCTCCAGGTATATCTCACCTGTAAATGAATGACTGGCATCCATTGCTCAAGAGCAACAGAGCTGGGAGGGAACTCAGACACCTTCTGTTCCGACCTCTAATTTTAAGGTGATGAATCTATGGCTCATAGGAGGAAGTAGCTTACATTAGGCCATGTAGCTAATAATTAATGGCCACAGCTGTGGTTAGAATCAGGGCTCTCAAATCCTTGCTCTTCATTCCATTAGAAACACATCTAGCTGGGTGTGGTGGCTCACGCCTGTAATCCTAGCAACCTGGGAGGCCGTGGTGGGTGGATCGCTTAAGGTCAGGAGTTCAAGACCAGCCTAAGCAAGAGGGAGACCCCATCTCTACTAAAAATAGAAAGAAATTAATTGGCCAACTAAAAAATATATAGAAAAAAAATTAGCCAGGCATGGTGGCGCAGGCCTGTAGTCCCAGCTACTCGGGATAGCTTGAGCCCAGGAGTTTGAGGTTACTGTGAGCTAAGCTGACGCCATGGCACTCTAGCCTAGGCAACAGAGTGAGACTATGTATCAAAACAAAACAAAACAACACATCTATTAAGAAATTTGTTTCCCGATCAGCTCAAGAAAGCTGAGGGCCAGACTGTACCATGGTGTCAACACAGTACTGTCCACTTGGGAGGCCTTGTTTGAGTTACCTGGTTGACTTTCCTTTACAACCCCTTTCTAAAATGGGATTAACATAGTCAAAAATGGAAACATATACCAAATTTTAATAATCCACTCATGAATTGATCAACACTATGGTACTCACACGGTAGTAATATTCTCCAGGGATTAGCAGGTTGTGGGGGGGGGGCGGTAAACTTACAACTAATGGACGAGGTGAGCATTGTAAAGGGGAAGGGTATGCCTCTAATCCTCGCTTGGGTGAGGCAAAGACATAAAATGTACCCGAAATGTTTGTACCCTCATAATATCCTGAAATAAAAATACTTCTTAAAAAAAAGGTGAACAGTGAAGAGAGAGCAATGGGATTTCTCTCATGCTCTTCCATTGAGGCTATCATCCCAGGGAAGCTGTCCTGCCCACCTTGTTTGCTTGCCATTCAACAAGCGATTGCTAAAAGACTCCCACATCAGGCATGGTCAGAAGCAGTGAGGTTATAGGAGTAAAGAAGACGGACAGAGGCCCTGTCCCGTGCACTTATGTTCTGACCACGGGCGATAAATGTTAGTGAGTGAACAGACAACACAGTATCACATTGTACTGTGTGATATGAAGGAAATCAAGAGATCAGAGTTACAGAGCACCTGGAATGGAGTAGGGGAGGGGTGAGGGTGGGACAGTCAGGGAAGGCTGTCTAAGGGGGTGATATGTGAGTGCATGGAGCCTTGGAAGAGGATGTCCCTAAAGAAATGGGGTTGCAAGTCCAGGACAGAATGAGCTTGGTGTGCACTTGTACGAAGTATATTAAGAAAGCCACTGTGGCTAGACTTTGGTGAGCAGAATGTGGGGAGTGGAGGAAGACCACCAGCCACAAAAAACGTGAAGTACCATGGGAGCACGGTGAGGGTATGGAATGCAGTGCATCAACCACTGAGAATACTCTGTAAATACCAGAAATGGGACTGTCTTTTATAAGTGTCAGCCTGACAGGGTGGAGACGATAGACTTCTCATTGCATCGGTGTGACTAATGTACACCTGCACACGTATACCAGGAAGAAACCACCCATGATTGTGTTTTGCACTCAAAGGTAAAAGTAGATTAGAGTCATCTTGCCTTCAGGATTTGGGTGTCTTCTCTTTTCCTTGAGTAATTATTTTAAGTATTTCTTCCTTTTTATGAGTAGAACTATGAAAAAAATTATGAAATTTCCTACTTGACCTCAAGTCCCTTGTTTGGGTGGGTGATTAGAGGAGGCACTTTTCTCTCTTAAAGAACATACTCCGTGTGAAAAGCTCCTGACCACTGATGTGAACTCTATAGCAGGAATTGTATTATGACTCTGAATATTCTCTTGTTTTACATGGTGAGGGATTCAGGGATGTGGCCTCTCCTCTTCCAGTCAACAGCAGGCTCTAAGCAGCACCTCCCTCTCCCACCGCCAAACTAGGTCAGCTGCGCTTTAACGTGTTGCGCCCACAGAGACACGTGTGCATGTGGGAACAGAAAATGTTCCGTTAATTTTACTAATACATTAGCACTGGCCTGGAAAAGTCCACTTGAAAAAAATCTGGGGGTAAAAGTGTTTCTCCCATTGTGCAGAAGTCAGACATTTTGGTGGTATAAAAATGCACTAAGAAAGAAGACTGTTCTACTTCCCTTTGCTTTGTTGCTGTAGGTATGCCCTGATTCACTCATATTTCAAGGGGAAAAGAAAGCATGGCCCAGAGAATCTGTTTTGTTTTCAGATGTATGTTATTTGCTCTGAAAAGCTTTCTCTAGTCCTTCAGATAAAATTTAACACATTCCTCAGCATTCCCAAAGCATTCTGATCCTTCCTTGATTATATGACTTATTGCTTCCATTGTACAATGGTGTCATTCATCTTTATGCTGTTAGACCTCATCCAGTGCTTCATACATAGTAATGACTTGACACAGGTATACTGAATAAAGAAAATAACTGAAGGAAAAAGGAAATTTTTACTCTGATCTTTTGAGGAAGGGAGAAAGCTTGAATGATTTTAATCTGCTAAAAAACAATTTAAAAGCAGACACAGAGAAATGGTCTTTATTTCCTCACTTTTCATTTTTAAAGAAATATTTAGATTGCAGGTTAGGTAACTTTTCTCTATTCCAAGAGAAGGATACTTTATTTTTAAAAAGTTGGCATTTCTTCTTTGGTTGGCAGTAAAAAAAAAAAAAAAAGTTTGGGATTTTAGGGGGCTGGTTGAAATCAACTAACCCAGTTTTTCTTGATCATTTGGAGATTTATTCCAGACACCAAATCAGAGACTTAAATTTCAAGGCTATCTTAGAGTTTATAGGAGAAACATAATGACTATCAAAAATAATTCAATATTCACAATATTCACAATAAAATCTTAGCAAAGTAGGAAAAAGTGTTTATCTAAAATCCCCAATAAATGTCATACTTAATTGTAAAACATCCCTGCTAATGTCAAAAAGAAGATAAGGATACCAACATCAAAATAATATTGTATAGGAAGACTTAATCAAAGTAATAAGACAAGAAAAAGACAAAGGGTAGAAGAACTGTAAAGAAGATAAAAAAATTCTACTCATTTTCAGATAATATCATTGCCTACATAGAAATCCAAGAGAATTTATACACCACTATTAGAACTAGTGGGAAAGTTTAGAAAGTTGTTAATATGTTTATATGTTGATACAGTTATCAACATATAAAAAAATCAAAAGCATTCCTAGATGAGAATAGCTAATTAAAAAAATAGAAAAAAGTTCTAGTCAAAATAACATCAAAAGGTATAAGGTATCTAGGAGTAAACTTTTAAAAGTTACATGTATGAATGCAATGGAGAAATCATAAAACATTAAAGGACATTTTAAAAGGTTTTATTAAAGAGATACACATTTATGGATGACATTATTGTAAACATGGCAATGCTGATTAAATTAGTCCATAAATTTATTGCAATTCCAATAATAATTCCAACAGAGTGCTTCAAGGAACTTAACCAATTAAAAAAAAAAAATCATTTGACAATGCAGAGTCAAGAAAAGCTAAGTCAGTGTTGAAGAGGAGCAACATGACCTTGTAAAAACCAAGGCAGTGTAGTATAGGGGAAGGATGGATAAATAACCAATGAAAGAGAACGAAGAGCCCAGAAACAGACCTACACATCCATGTAAATGTGGCATGTGAGGAACGTGAAACTACAAATCAGTATGGAGAGGATGTACTTTTCAATCAGTGGAGGTGTGGTCACTGGCTAGCCATATGAAAGTAAGAATTTGGATCTCCTACTGTATACTATACCTCCATCAATGTTAGGCAGATAAAGGACAAATGTGAAAGGCAACATTTTAAAGACTTTTGGAAAAAAAAAATAGAGTGTTTATGACCTAACATAACATTTTTAAAATACAAAATCTATATAAAGTGCATTTAGTGTAGTCAAACTCAAACTTCTTCTCAAAGACATCATAATTAAAGCTAAAAGATATGTCTCATACTAGGACATATTTGCAACTCAGATAATCCACAAAGATCACCAGCCAGAATTCATCAAGAACTCCTATGTAACAGTAGGAAAAAGAAACATCCCAACAGAAAAATAGGCAATGGATATGAGTCAGAAAATCATAGCAAAAATCTGAGTGGCCAACAAGAAGAGATGCTCCTGAATGGATATGACATAGCAATTACACAAACTAGAGCTGTAAATCTCAAAAACAATGTTAAGTGAAATAAATCTGACACCATTTGTGCCATGATTGAAATCAGTGAAAGCATGTTACATGTTTTAAATAAATACTTACATATACAGTCATGGCAACAAAACCATGCTTGGGAATGAAACACCAAGTTTTAGACAGCAGTTACAATATAATGGTGTACTAAGCCAGATTATACTGGTTTGCTTTAGCAATTCTGCAATCTCTTCTTAATTCTAAGTTCAGTAACACTGTGTTAACAGAGGTCCTCAAATTTTTTAAATAGGGGGCCAGTTCACTGTCCCTCCGACCATTGGAGGGCTGGACTATAGTTTTAAAAAAACTATGAACAAATTCCTCTGCACACTGCAGATATCTTATTTTAAAGTAAAAAAACAAGCGGGAAAAACACCCGCATGTGGCCTGTGGGCCGTAGTTTGAGGACGCCTGTTCTTGAAAATCTGCTGTGATGGGAGTGTTTACACCACAGAAATTGGCAGCCACTATTAGTTCCAGATTCTCCCTTCCCTGTCCTCATGCCAGAGACCTGGTTTTCCAGCACCATCAGTATGTCATTCTCACAGAGCAGAACGTGACTGGGAAAGGGTTTTACAAAAGGCTTCAATACTATGTATAATATTTTTAAGCTTCAAAATATTTCTAAAGCAAATATGGCACAAAGAAAGGCTTCTTGACAGTTGGAGGTGGTTCATGGGTATTTA
The DNA here is from genome assembly GCA_008750895.1 of Mirza zaza. Lineage (NCBI taxonomy): Eukaryota > Metazoa > Chordata > Mammalia > Primates > Cheirogaleidae > Mirza > Mirza zaza. The sequence goes on from VSMD01085830.1 coordinate 24,983, forward strand.
ACATATTATTCTATGCTTTTTTATATTTTGGAAATTTTTCCTGAAAAAAGAAATCTAGTCAGATGAATTTTTTAGGCCAACATAAAACCATTTCTTTTTGTCCTCTTTAATTTTAGCAATTTAAATCTTGCCTACTTGGCCACAATATTATTACATTATGTGGAAAAACTTGGTCCTGAATTAATAGAAACTTTAAAAATTATTTTTTCAAGCCCCAACCATAGACTTGCCAGATAGCTGTATCTTTGAAATCAATTGATGTAAGGTATATAATAAAGGATTATTAAGCAGCATTGACATAAAAAGTCACATCAATACCCTTGCTTAACCAAATATAACAACAAACACATCTGAGCCCCAAATTTAGATTCTAGAGTTAAGAGAAAGGAAATAAAAATGAAGGACAAAATAGTACAGATAATTCAACTGTAAAACAAGAAGATAGTCTTGAAAACTGAATGGTATTAGAGATTTAACAAAACCAGGTGTTCAAAATGGACTAGACTGGATTTCTAGCTCTATGTCCTTGCACAAAGGACTTTCAATATTGTAAGATTGATGCCTTGTCTATAAAATACACACACACATATATAATTGCATCCTATCTACTTCACAGAGCTGTTAAATTATTAAATGAGATAGTGCATTTACAGGGAATATACGAATGTGATCAACACAAGGGACAGGCATGAACACAATCACTTGTAATTGTGTCATTATATGGATGCCTCGCATATCATCATCAGGGTACTCACTCACTCCGATTCAGGTTATTTTAAGCATGTCTGACTTTCAGGTTCAATGAACAGCAATAGGAAAGAACAGCAGATCGATTTAGGAATGCAAAGGTCTTCTCAGTTATCTATCTTCTGCAGACTGGGCTGCACTGCAAAGATCTCTTGCTAACTCATTCTAATCTTTGTTTAAATAAGATGACGCATAAAGATTTTAACTCCAGGGAGTAAAAAAACCCTTCCTGGAGTAAGCTGCAACTTCATGAACCATGGCCTGGAAAGCAGGGCTCCACTCTGGCAGGAGGGCACATGGCTCCATGCCTGGAGTTTGGAGTCAGAGAGGCCCATATGATGCATATGAAGTGCTAATGCATCTAAAGCTCTACGGCCTCTGGCATGAGTAAGCACCCTATAAATACAATCACCAGCAACTTTCAGCCAAACCACAAAATACCCGGCCAGCGGCCTCCCAGCATCCAGCCCTCTTGCCTCTTTTTGGGTTGCAGGGCCATTAGTGGGCTCTGGAAGGAGAAGCCACACAGTGGCTCACAGGATTTTGTCAGCAGCAGCTGCTAAATGGGGGCCTGCTCTAACACCAACACGTAACTAATGAACACGTATAATACATCTGGATTCTCTACTCCATTTTTTATGCCCGTTCTCCACTTCCTTATGCTGGTGTTGATTTTATCTAGACTGTTTCTCAACCATGGCTGCACATGACAAACACCTGAGGATCCCAGAATTTCTGGAGGTAGGCTCTAGCCATCGTATTCTTCAAAAAAGCTTCCCAGGTGATCCCAGTGTGTAGCCCAGGTGGAGAGAGACTGATTCAGAATATAAACCGTTTTTCAAAGTCTACTGAGTGAAGAGCAAGAAAAATCCTGTTGTAACATTGGCATTTCCTACGTCCTGGGCTCTCACAACGAAAGGATGAACCGATTCAACGCAACATGTCTCCCAGGGGCCAGGCTGCGCTGGGTCTTAGGGATCCCAGGGTGGCAAAGGAGCCGTGGATCCTGCCCTCAGGGAGCTCACACTGACCGATTTTAGTAAGCCAAGACGGGGAGGATTCAGACTGCATTGCAGTTGAGTCACAAAACGACAGGGCACTGTAGAATTTTATAACAGGATTTCATGCTAACAAAGTTAAGATCACCACTGGTGATAGTAATAATATTTTGGTGCTTACCCTGTGCTGGCACTTCAGGTATATCAGCTCACTGAAACGTCACAATAACATATGAGGGGGATTTTATTATTATTTCCATTCTTTCATTCAACAAGTGTGAATGCCTCCTACGGGCCACACACTGAGCAGTCACAAAACAGCCCCCTGCCCACGCACAGTGTTCTGTGAGCGGGGAGAGGAGCAAAGGAACAACGGACACAATGGAAAAGTCAATCATCATAACATGTTAGAAATGGACGAGTGGCACGAGGAAAAGAAAAAAATCGGGGGAAAGGGGTGTGTGTGGATACCTGGGCAGCCTCGGTGGGAAAGTAGGATTTGAGCAGACTTGACATGAGTTAATTGTTTCATTCCTTTTAGAGACTCGCCCAGGACACATACAAGGCTTAGCTGGGATGCAAACCCACATATGCTAACACCAGCACCTGTGCTCTTAACCTGCCTGCTAACTTGGCTTCCAAGAAGCATCCATATATATATTATAGTAACTTATTTACTTGCTCCCGTGCCTTTCAGTTCCCTGTCATGTTTGCTACTATAATTTCCTAACCTAGTGCCTGCTGCCACAGTAGAGACTTAATATATTTGAATTAAATTATTTTTTAAATTATTAATTACATTAATATGTCATGACAAAGTGTTTGTTGTATGTTGCCATGTCCAGCCCACCTCCCAGGCAGAGGAAAAGGTATAGAAAATATGGTGCAGCTGGGGCTGCTGGAGGCTAAGGAAGCTTGTAGTTTTGGATATCGTGTTCCTGTCACATTGTGGAAGAAAGATGTCATTGCCCTGCCAGAGCAAATGGGTCTTTCCTCTGAGCCAGGAGGATGGAGAGGGGGAGAATACTGAATAATTGTGAGACTCATAAGAAAACAAGGATGCTTCTAGGTACAAAACTTCATGGCACGATAGCCTACAAAAATTTATGAAGCGGAATCAGGGATTACAGGTAACGTTTTCTTAGTCTGCATTCGCTTGAGAAAAATTCATCATGTTCCATGTGAGAACAATCTTCTGAACTTTTAAGAGACAGGGTCTCTCTCTGTCACCCTGGAGTCAGCCTGGAGTGCAGTGGCCGGATCATAGCTCACAGCAACCTCAAACTTGCAGGCTGAAGAGATCCTCCACCTCGGCCTCCTGAGTAGCTGGGACTACAGGTGCATACCACCATGCCCAGATACTTTTTAAATTTTTTGTAAAGAATAGGCCTTGCTATGGTGCCCAGGCTTGTCTCAAGTTCCTGGCCTCAAGGGATCCTCCCACCTTGGCCTCCCAAAGCACTGGGATTACAGGCATGAGCCATCGCACCTGGCCCAATCTTTTGAATATTAACTTACCTATTGAAGTGGTAGATATCCTGTATGTTTCCAAAAAGGGCTAATCTTTCTTCAGTCCCCAGTGGAAGTTTTGTTTGGTCCCTGATACAGTCAAGGTAATCCTGTGAAATCAATGAGAAGGATGCCTTAAACACTGCTGTTCTTTTACAAGACATCTTTAATCATGCAAAATGAATCTTTCATATCTGCTTCAAGTAATTATACTAATGGGCTCATCGACTCAGAGTACAGAGTTGCTCTCTTATTAATGAATATAATACTTACCTATTTATAGAACAGGGAGTTTTAGTAAGGAGAAAGAATATGATACACATTAATGTTTCTACTCCCCAAATATATTAGGGCTTCCCTAGACGGATAATAGAAGGACCACAGCCCCTATAATGTCTGAGTTTCCTTGTCTGCTGTTTCCTTGAGTGATTTACAACATGATAAAAAGATACTCTAAAATTCATATAAAAGAAAACCAGAAATAAAAATTCTCAAATGTGACAGAATTGTTTTCAATATAACCTTTCACTCAGAAAACTATGGGTTGTTAAAGTACAGAATCAAATTCTTCCTCAAATACCGATTTATTTAAAAAAAAGGTTTTTTAAAAAATAAGCACATAACTCACATAGGCCAACGAGCTATGTTAACGAGCCACGAAAAACTCCGAAATTATTTTCTATGTTTTAACACAGAACCAGCTCCCACACACATCTAACGAGGTTTCAGACCCACAGTGGGTTAAAGTGACGTGGAAAAGAAGCTATTTGAACTGCTGAGAAAGGGGACAGCAGGTTCCGCCCCTTGTGTGCTAGAGAGTTCATAACTGAGTGTACCCCCTTCCTCCGGCACGGCTTGAAAAAGGACTCCGTAGGAGGCAAGAAGACAGTAAAGAAAAAAGTGAAAACAGCTGAAATAACGTAAAATAAAAAATAAATACATCCCCTACCCTGGGCCGAACAATGCAGCATGGCTGCCTACCAAACGTAACAAGGCGAGCTGCAGCATTTGGAGGAAGTAACCCTGTGAAAAGTCAACCAGACCATGAAAATCCCAGCACCAGGGCTGTATTCCAACATCCAATAGCAAACACAATTGGGTGTAGATTCAACTAGCGAAAAGAGAAGCTGAAACTTAAGAACCATCAGATAATTGTTTCTTACACATTTTAATAATCCGCTTTCATTCTCTCATGCTCTTCATGTTCCCCAGTGAAAACAGGCAGGGCTTCCTCATTTCCTTTCTCAAGTAGCACATTTCACAGTATGCATCAAGTTTTCATTCTGGCTCTTTCATACTAAAATCATTGTCATGCATGAACCAATGTTTGTAAATTATTATTCCCTTTTTTTTTTTTTGAGACAGAGTCTTGCTCTTTCACCCTGACAAGAGTGCAGTGGCATCATCACAGCTCATTATAACCTCCAACTCCTGGGCTCAAGCAATCCTCCTGCCTCAGCCTCCTGAGTAGCTGGGACTCCAGGCATGCGCCACCATGCCCACCTAATTTTTCTATTTTTAGTAGAGACAGGGTCTCACTTTTGCTCACTGCTGGTCTCAAACTCCTGAGCTTAAACCATCCTCTTCTCTCAGAGTGCTAGGATTATAGGCGTGAGCTACCACACCCAACCCATAAATTTTGTTTTTTTAAAGCAAGCTTTGTGGTAACAGCTTTCATCTTAAGAAAGTGGTCATCTCAATAAAAAACTAGATTTACAAGGTTTAAGCATAGTTGGCATTAAAACCCCACAATATCTTGGCCTAATCTTTTAAGTACCTGTATAAAATAGAGAGCTAATGCTGAAATAAGAAAAGCTAAAGAAAGCTAGAACTGAAGATATACACTTCCTCAAAAAAAAAAAAATGTATTCGTCGATATTTCTGTTAAATCACACATGGGATGAAAAGATGGACTAATGGTCACTTGCATTGAATGCTTATATTTGATAGTAGCTTAAGACTTTGTCCGACATTTTAAAAAGGCACACAGTATACAAAATTGAGAAGGTAAAACAGAAGGACCTGGATGGGCCTGATCCGCCCAGCAGAGAGAGGCGGGGCAGGGGCGATGGATGCATGCCAGGTTCACCTGGCTGGCCTCAGAGGCTCTGCAGCCGGGCTTAAAGAGAGAAGGAACAGTCCTTTTTCTCACTTCAAGTGCGAAGCTTGCTCACTTGCAGAAACCCGATACTAAATTCTTCATGTGAGAGAAAGATTTAGTTAAGGGGCTTAAAGAATTTCATCTGGGGTTAGAGACAAAGAACCATGGCCTGCTTCCAACAAATGATGGCCCACCTCCAACTGAAAGAGTTTCCAAACCCTCAGAGTCTATGGTAGAGAAACTAGATTTTAAAAGCTGCTTGTTTTCAGAAATTGTTGAGAAAATAGATTGTTAGGAGTCCAGATTTCTGCAGGCCACTCTAGAAAACAGATCAAAGTCATATGGCCATAACTTGTTTCCAACTGATCATAAATAAGTCTTTTAAATATGATACTTTAACCTTAAACCAGTTAACTGAAAACTACTACTGTAACATGCACCGCATTAGCAGCTGCAATCATCTGTGGCCACAATGAGAGGTTTGAAGTTCAGGCATAATAACAGTTCATTCTAGGCTCAAAAATGACAGAGTAAGGATACCAATGAAATTTATTAGAGCCTGTCACGCTGCTTATTAATTTTATTGGCTTGATGTCAGCACCTATGGTTACCCTCCTGTTAACAATGAAGGACCAATTTAAAACTTTTGCACTGAAAACAATTATTCCAAGAAGATCAAAGAATTCACTCTACTTTGGGGAGGGAGGGAGCAGAGACACACAAAACAGAGCTTTCCACCACTGAAACAGTTTTCTGTTTTGCAATCTAAAATTTCCCCTGAAGCATGTATTTTCTAATCAGTTTATGTCCTTAAGATTTCTACCATTATGAGATTTGTACTTGAGTGTCTTCCTCTCATTAACTTATTCCTTGTAATGTCGATTATTGAATACCTCCAAGTGGGAGTCTAACTTGGTGCTATGCAAAGTGTGGTATGTGGATAGGAGCAAGTTTGCAAACTGGTTGCTACTGACCTACCACAAGGTAAGTATAGATATTGAAAGCAAGCATGTAGAAACTTTTATAGTAGTTTGACAGAATAATTGAATATCTGCTGAATCTAACAATAAATTTGTGCTTGCATTTTGTATATCTTATTCTCTTCTGTTTGGTTTTTCTAGTGTTTTTAAAAAATTCTTTACAATATTTTACAGAAGAATCAGTCTGTGACAGATCATAAGAAAACACACACACACTAGTCCTTCATCATAGTTTGACAGGCCCTGCTCTAGATAACCATCCATCAAGCATGCTGTAGAAAGAACACTGTAGATAGTTCTTTCTATAAAAAGTACTGAGACAAAGGCAAATTCAGTGCCCTTGGTCACTTACCTTATTTCTATAAGATGCCCAGAAAGAATTCTCCCTTCTTCCTCTGATATCACATTTAAAATATTTTAAAACTATAACCTATTTAACATAAGATAATCCATAATAAAAAAGAAATAGTTATTTACAATTATAACATCTATCAATACTTTATATCCTTCCTTTCTTTTCACTCTTCTCACTCACAGATAGGCCTGTTGTTGAAACAAAACGAAAAAGGTTCTGTTCCTAAATCCTCTTGCTCATATTTCAAAATTCTACCTAGTGGTTTTAGGGTTCACCCTTTTTGGTCTAGCTTCTGTTGTTAGGACTGTCAAATGCCAAGCCCTTTGATAAGTCTCTCTTAAGATTTTGTTTTGGAGGAAATGTCTTCTTCTGTTTCTCCAAGTCCTCCACCTTTTCTAGCGAGTAGTCATCTGTTTATCCAAAAACTTGCCTTTCCAAATTTCATGTATTACACTGGGATGCCTCTGAAACTAGAATAACTTACATTTTGTATATCCATTTACAGTTTTTTTTTTTTTTTTTTTGAGACAGAGTCTCGCTTTGTTGCCCAGGCTAGAGTGAGTGCCGTGGCATCAGCCTGGCTCACAGCAACCTCAAACTCCTGGGCTCAAGCAATCCTGCTGCCTCATCCTCCCAAGTAGCTGGGACTACAGGCATGCACCACCATGCCCGGCTAATTTTTTCTATATAAATTAGTTGGCCAATTAATTTCTTTCTATTTATAGTAGAGATGGGGTCTCACTCTTGCTCAGGCTGGTTTCGAACTGCTGACCTCGAGCAATCCACCCACCTCGGCCTCCCAGAGTGGTAGGATTACAGGCGTGAGCCACCGCGCCCAGCCCAATTTACAGTTTAAAAGCACATTCATTCATAGAAACCCTCCTCCCTTCTTTTTATTTTGAGGACATAAGAGTGTGTACCAGGGTCTGTTTTACAAGCTAGAAATTTAAAATATGAATAAAACATGATCCCTTCCCCCAAGGAGCGCCCCGTCTAGTTGAGGAGCCAAGTGTAAACAAATCAGTACAATACAGTGCTTTGGCCACAGGACTGGTGAACAGAGCCAACCCTGAGCCTCTAACCCCTTCCAGAAATGGTCTCAGGGAAATGTGGGGGATAGCAGATCCCTGAGGCCAATGACTAGGGCGCACGGCAGACTGAGTTGGAAGTGGGTAACAGGTGCGTAAAAATTCTGAGATGTTTGGCTGTGGAGAGGAGAGTGGGGAGGGCAGTAACTGGAAGAAACGCAGGAGCAGGCAGGATGGATGGACTGACCATTCATCCATCTATCTGTGTGTCCATCTATCTGTCCATGAACAGGTTACAAATTTCAGGAACGAGGAGGTAGAGGAGGAATCCCAGAATCACGAGAGGGGAATATACAGCTGTGGCCAGTGCTGAGGAGGACAGAAGACCACGCTTGGCACTGAGGAGGACGGGAAGCCTGGCAGTGGCACTGCAGCTGGAGAAGGCTGGGGGTGGCCACATGGACACTGGCAGCTTCATTTTATGTTGTAGAAAACAATCTGCTAGCAAGTCGCAGCACATCAGCAAAAACACTCCCTCTCCCTCAACTACCTTTCCTTCCTCCCCAGTGTCACTCCTGCAGGTGGCTCTGGTTAACAAGGTGGAACCTGTGCTCTTGGGCTGCCTTCTAAGTGGATCATTATATCTGCCAACAGCAAGGTTCTACCTCCGTTCACAATTTTTCTTTTCTACTCAATGTATATAAATACACATAATTCTTATATGTAAATGGAGTTCTTTCTCATTCTTTATCTGGCTGCACTGAACTCATTTAATAGCTTTATCATAATGTATTTAATTAATAAAGATTTGTTTGTGGGGGGCACATCTTATGTGCCAGGCACTATAAAGGGCAAGGGGGCATTCAGAAATGAAGATGTGACTCCTGTCCCTCTAGGTCAGGCGTCCTCAAACTATGGCCCATGGGGCACATGTGGCCCACCAAGGACATTTATCCTGCCCGCAGGGTGTTTTTGTCCCCACTGCCTGTCCTGCTTAGCAGCCGACTCATCCCGGGCGGGCCCACAGAGCGCATGTGTGGAATGTGCGCCGCACTCTCCAACGGCCCTCCAACGGTCTGAGGGACAGTGAACTGGCCCCCTGTTTAAAAAGTTTGAGGACCCCTGCTCTAGGTGCTCACAAGAGAGCAAGGGAGAAGAACATGAAGAAACAGGTCACACTACAGCCATGCATTTAAGTGCTATAAGAATTATTTACAAAGCACTGCAAGAGTATAGAAGCATATGTTTTCAAATGAAAGAAGCCTTTTCTCTCTCTTCCAAACAAACCACTGAACAAGGTTTATAGCACAATTTCCTACTGTAGCCAGCAGATAAAGTATCAGAGGTCTAACCTTCAAGTTAATCTCTTTTCTCTTCTTTTCCTACGCACATCCGAGGAGGAGAAGGTGAAGCCAAAGAAACGGGAGCTGGGTTCTCTGGCCACTCCACCAGGCTGGGAACAAAAACTCTTACTTACTGTGGGGACATGCTTTCCCAGAGTTTATATAATGTAGACCCCATGCCACAGACAACGGTACTGAAAATCCAAAGTATAAGGAACACAATGAGATCTTCTGCCAATATCTTTGGGGGATGGGAGGGGGAAGAAAATGAGGGGAAGACAAAGGGGGAAGACTGAGAGGGAAGTGGGAGGAAAAAATGAGAAAGAGGAGAAAGGGGAAATAGTAAAAGAGCAAGAAGAGGGGGAGGGGAGAGGGGGAGGAAGGAGAAGGAGGAAGGGCAGGGGGAGCTGGCACCCTAAATAAAAGTTATAAGCAGCTTCTGCTGCTGCTATGATGTCAGTTTTCATTTCAGGTTTCTCCTAATTTATGATATAGGGCTAATCTTATCGGTAATATGTGGAAGTCTGTTAATGGCCCTACGATGTTTGAGTAAAAGAATAGTAAAAAAAAAAAAAATCGGGAGGTTTCAGCCTCATTTACCTTCAATACTTGCAATACATGAACCATCAGTAAAAAATGTCAGGCATGGCCTTCTAGTTAAGCTGTGACAGATGATACATGTGTGGGCTCAGCCCCTCTATTGTCTCCCTACTCCCTCCTGGGACAGGGGCTGCACCAGGGCATGGGAGGCTCCATCTAGAAGGGCAGGAGTTGGCAGCTCTTCCCAGGAAGAGAACTGCGGGGAGGCGGAGGAGGAATAGGGCTTCTGTTAAAAACAGAAATGTTGACATACATCTTTGAAGACAACTGGGAGTATCTGTTTGGTTTTCCCTCAAAGACTTTAAGCAGAAAAAAAATTTATGAACTGAGAGTCTACAGCAGGTGTCCTCAAACTATGGCCTGCGGGCCACATACGGGTGTTTTTGCCTGTTTGTTTTTTTACTTCAAAATAAGATACGTGCAGTGTGCACAGGAATTTGTTCGCAGTTTTTTTTTAAACTATAGTCCGGCCCTCCAACGGTCTGAGGGACAGTGAACTGGCCCCTTATTTAAAAAGTTTGAGGACCCCTGGTTTACAGTAACCTAGTGACAGAAACAAGATATTAAGAAACAGGATTAGTATATTAAAGTTCTTAACACAACTAGATGTCTATCTTTTCCTATACTTCTGACAACCATTATGGAAATCAATTGTCTTTGTTCAATTCATACTGACATTTATTTATTGACTTCAGATTGATATTTATAAATGTAATAAAACCTAAAAAATGTTAGAATAATGCAAAAGAAATTTGGCACAAACACTAAAATTAGTTTCTTATACTACCCTTAGGTATGATAATTCAAAAAATTCTTATAAGAGTTCCTTCTGTAATCATAACACAGCAGAAAAAGGTAATTTTCTGCTGTTTTGTTAAATACTTATTTTAAAAATTGTGCTTATTAGAGTTTCCACATCACATTGATGACATTCTCATATGCAAAAAGCTCTTAAGAGAGGTGGGCTCATGGCCATGAAGAAGTCCTGCTGCATCCTGAAATATCTTTCCACACTCAATTTCAACCTATTATTCCTTTTTTCCTATATTCTTTCATCCTATCATCTCTAGCTACCAAAAAGAAAAATAAGAAAAGCATTTCTGGCCAGGTGTGGTGGCTCACGCCTGTAATCCTAGCACTCTGGGAGGCCGAGGTGGGCAGATCGCTCAAGGTCAGGAGTTCAAAACCAGCCTGAGCAAGAGCGAGACCCCGTCTCTACTAAAAATAGAAAGAAATTAATTGGACAACTAAAAATATATAGAAAAAATTAGCCAGGCATGGTGGCACATGCCTGTAGTCCCAGCTACCCAGGAGGCTGAGGCAGAAGGATCTCTTGAGCCCAGTAGTTTGAGGTTTCTGTGAGCTAGGCTGATGCCACAGCACTCTAACCTTGGCAACAGAGTGAGACTCTTGTCTTAAAAAAAAAAAAAAAAAAGCATTTCTAGGATAATCTATGTGCTTTTGAATGAACATAAATATAAAATGTCTAGAAGTCTTCACAATGGACAAGCCACATGTTTGCCACAATCACCTGGAGTGAAGCTCAGTGCCAGGCCCCCAGTGGGTGCCATCTACACTGGGAAGTGAAAGAGGGTTATTAACCACTGTCCTTAGAACAATGCCCCTGGCTGGCCTCTCTTCCACCAGCCCTCTTTCCTCATCAGCTTGACCTCACATAGCATATTTTTTTAATGCCTTGTTACTCTGCAGGTCCCCAGCCAGGTAAGGAAGCAGACACAGACACGTAGACCTGGCTATAATCCTTAAAGTGGAAATGGGAACACATGACGGGTGGAGGAGGCATGGGATGTCTTGGCAATACTTTAAGTACCTGAAAATAAGAAACTGATTCATCTCAATTATAGTCAGGGTACTCTTGGTGTAATTTGAAACATGGTAATTATGGAAAATTAAATAAAGCCCGAAGGTTTTTCATATGGGAAAAAAGGATCAGTAAAATAAATATTCATTATTAGATAATCTGAATTTTAACTTCTCCTCACGGCTATTTATCATCATTATTGTTATTTTAAGGTTTATTGCTAGGTACTGAGCTGTCTGCTTTATGTGAATTATCTCATTTACTCTTCACCGCAGCCCTAGGAAGTGGGCCCCATTATTAATCCCCTTTTACTGGAAGCTTCGAAAGCTTCCATTGCTCTCAAGGTCACACAGAGAGTAAATGACTCAAGTGGAGCTCAAACCAGGATCTGCAGACCACAGCCTGGGCACTGGAACCCTGCACCATGGTGTCCAAGGTTATATCTTGGCATACTATCTTTAGACGGTTAGGAGAGGTTTGCCAGTGATTTATTCTAAGGATTAAATGTAGTTTTTGGCTGGGTGAGGTGGCTCACACCTCTAATCCTAGCACTCTGGAAGGCCGAAGGGGGAGGATCACTGAGTCCAGGAGTTCAAGACCAGCCTGAGCAAGAGCGAGACCCTTTCTCCACTAAAAAATAGAAAAATTAGACAGGCATGCTGGTGAGCACCTGTAGTCCCAGCTACTCAGGAGGCTGAGGCAGGAGGACTGCTTGACCCTGGAGTTTGAGACACCATGGCACTCTAATCCAGGTGACAGAGTGAGATTCTGTCTCAATCATTCAATGTAGTTTTTACCAGGTATCAGGTAGGAGCCTTCCAAAAACAGTCACCCTCATTGACCAGGGACTTCCCATGTGCCAGGATCCTCACATGCTATGTCTAGATTAGCATCAGTCCCACTCACACACTGCCCTTCCCATTTTCATTCACACACACCCCAGGGCATGTTTTCCCATCAGCCAAGCACATCAGTTTTCAACCACCTGCCATTTTACTGTGCTTCCAAAATCCTCTTCCTTCCTTCTCACTAATGCATGGTTTTCCACTCTAATACAGCCCACTTCCCTCTCCAGCCACCCCACAGTGGGTCACCTGGTCCCTCTTTACAGACATGCCTGTCTATAGCCCTTCCCGCAGGAACATGCTCCTGTGCAAAACCAGTCACGTGGAATCCCTGCAGACGCATGCGTCAGCTCTCAGCACCACGCTACTCGCAAGGACACGGAATCATCACGTGACAGAGGCGCTGGGGAGCAGAGCGCGTTAAAGCTAGAGAATAGGAATCACTTGGAGAGAGGGCCAATCAGAAACGAAGAGAACTACCAGCCCTGAAGGCGCAGTGCTCAAAGGAAAATGCCGACATGCTGACGTACGGAAATGGAACCGTATATAGAGATTCAGATTCATAGAAAAGCATCCCTGGCTGGGCGTGGTGGCTCACGCCTGTCATCCTAGCACTCTGGGAGGCCGAGGTCGGCGGATTGCTCGAGGTCAGGAGTTCAAAACCAGCCTGAGCAAGAGTGAGACCCCGTCTCTACTATAAACAGAAAGAAATTAATGGGCCAACTAATATATATAGAAAAAAATCAGCCAGGCATGGTGGCGCATGCCTGTAGTCCCAGCTACTCAGGAGGCTGAGGCAGGAGGATCGCTTCTGCCCAGGAGTTTGAGGTGGCTGTGAGCTAGGCTGACGCCACCAAAGTGAGACTCTGTCTCATAAAGAAAAAAAAAGAAAAAAAAAGAAAGAAAAGCATCCCTGTCACTGTGGCCAGGTGACTATGGTAGGTGTTCTCACACTTCTCACAGGGGCATGTATAAGGAGGCGGCTTCTCAGAGTGACTTCTGACACACACTTGTGTGCACAACAGTCTCAGTTTTTATCAGGGGAGCTCTCGCTTCCTCCATCAGCTCTGCACATCACTTCAATATAGCGATGGCTTAAAAGCCTTCACTCAACACCAAAATGGTGATTGACGTCTGCCGCAAACACATTTCCTGTTCACAAATCAAATCACAACCCACACTTCTCCTGAGGACTCTTAATTCTAGAGAACAAACTTCGTATTAAGGACACCAAGTAATGACCCATTAAAACATGTGCAGCTTTTCCACATACACATTACCAACCATTGCGTGTCAACCTAAACATGTGTTGAGCACTAATAACTGTATGACTTAATGAATTGGAACACTTTCTCATCTATTTTACTGAGACAGGAACAATAATACAGGTAGTTCTCATAACAGTTGGTCTGTATATAGTAGGTGCCCAAATACTATTCATTTAATAGAAAAAAAAATAAGGCCTTAAAGATAATAAAGACCTGTGTTATTTGTGACAAATTACTTGGAACTCTAACCCTGAATGAAATAAAGTTTCAACCAGCCAAAAAAAGGCAGGGGCTACCTGGACAATATTAACTAGGAAAACGAAAAGACTGGGATACATTAACTCAACTTCCCATCTACTGAGTTACACAAGTTGATAATGACCCTCGAGGTCAAGCTATCCTACTTGAAAATTGCAATGCAATGAGGTTGTATTTATTAAAATAAAGAATCTGCACAAGGACTGACCTCTTTATGGTCAGCTTTTCAACACGATGAACATGACTATACCCTGGTGGCATTAGGTAATCCACTGCTAAATATGGAAATGCATAGGCTAAGCCATTCCATTCACTGTACCCAAAACAATGAGCCCTTAGGATACATCTTATTGCCTCACTATGATATTGTTGATCTCATCACAGTAAAATCTTGCTCAAGAGTTATTTATTGATAAAGAGACAGCCATGGGGTTGATGGTCTGCAGGGAGCAGGAGTCACACAGTGCAGATGGGGCTGGGGGCGTCTGTCCTCAGCAGTGCAGGTGGACAAAATGACGGGACGTTCCCCAGAAACTTGACTTTCTCAGAGAGCCCTGGGCAGGGGGTAAACTCAAAGATTTCCCTCTGTTACAGTGTCCTGGAGGTCTGGTCCCAATGTGTGCCCGTAGGGTGAAATGTATGATTTGGGGAGAACTCTTCTTTCTCCTCTTTTAAATCTAAAGCACAACGTCCATGGCCATCTGGTTACTTAGAACTGAAGGAGGCAGTAAGACAGGGGTTGGTGGGAGAGAAAGGGGGATGAGCGCACACGCTCATTAGTTTCCATAGTGATTTTTCAAGAGATTGTATGAATTTCTACAGCAGAACAGAAATGCACTATGCTTGTTTTTGTAATAGATGCAGTTTCCATAATGCTGCAAGTCTGCATTCACAGGACAGCAGATTTAACCGAGCACAGAGCAAGGCAATGGGGAAGGATGCTGGATTCATCGAGGAAGGCCTCGGCCACAGTGCTGGCTCCAGGTGTGGCGTGGGCGTGGTGGGAAACGCACCAGCTGCAACCTTGCTGAGCTACTTGCCTTGCTGAGACCTCAGTGCTCCAGCTGCTCAACACCTAGTCATCCTTCCGGGAGTTAAACAACGTGGTGGTCGGTTCAAGGCGCCTGGCACAGGGGGCCCAGCACACGCTGGCTGGTTGCGTTAGCTCTGGGTGGCCTTCTACATCTCGGGTTCCTCCTCAGTAGACCAACAAGCAAGGTAGGCCAGATCGGAGCCTCTTTTGGCTCCGATTAAATTCAAAAGCAGGCCGGGCGTGGTGGCTCACGCCTGTAATCCTAGCTTTCTGGGAGGCCGAGGCGGGTGGATTGCTCAAGTTCAAGAGTTCGAAACCAGCCTGGGCAAGAGCGAGACCCCGTCTCTACCAAAAATAGAAAGAAATTAATTGGCCAAGTAATATATGTAGAAAAAATTAGCCGGGCATGGTGGCGCATGCCTGTAGTCCCAGCTACTTGGGAGGCTGAGGCAGGAGGATTGCTTGTGCCTAGGAGTCTGAGGTTGCTGTGAGCTAGGCTGACGCCATGGCACTCACTCTAGCCTGGGCAACGAAGTGAGACTTTGTCTCAAAAAAAAAAAAAAAAAATTCAAAAGTAAAGGAACTCTGTCCGCACACTGACAAATTATAATAAAAAGTTCTCCCCCCACCTTTCTCTGCCACTGGCATTAAAGATGCCACAGGAAGGCTAATTGACTTGAGCAGCTTGTTATTAGCCATCAGTGTTGGCAGAGGGTAGGAAGATCATCAGGGGAGACATATGTGTAACAAGTCCGGATGCCACCTAAAAGTTTCCAAGACCCCCACCCTCTTGCTATGTCTACCCACACACTAAATCCTGCCTCTCCCACATGTATTGCTTTCGAAACCGACTCATCCTCTCTCTTTGCTGCCTGGGTCTTGTTTTCATCTCTCATGTGGTCCTCTGCAAGGACATCCTAACCAGTCCCTCTACTGTGGGTCTTAACCCCTCCAACTTTTCAAATTAATCCAGCGTGATTTTCTAAAACTCCGATTTAATGGCACGCCTCCAGCAACATCCTTCAATGACCCCCCCCCCCCCCCCCCCCCACTTACACACAGCCTTCAGCACAGAGGAAGGTCCTTCAGGGTCTGTGGTCCCTGCCTCCCTTTCTAGAGTCATCTCTGATCACTTTCTTGCTCCCCTCTCACTTTCCCTACCCACAAGCACTCACGGGCACACACACACCCTCCTCTTTCAGGAATGTCCCATCCTCTCATGCCTATCTTTACCTATTCTGTTCCCACAGCCAGGACTGGCCTTCTGGCTCACCAACACCTGGCTAACTCATCCTTCAAGATTCTTCCTGGGAAACCTCTGGCCCTTCCTGTCTCCTGTCTGGGTCAGGCATGCTGATGAGTATTTACATTTATAATTCCATGATAAAGGAAACATAGTCTTCACCGTACTACTATAAAGTCTCTTCGTAGCTCCTTTTATCTCACAAAACCGATGTCAACAATTAGGGGGAGCTGTGCTTTACTTTCCCAGCACTGAATGTTTGTAGACCCAGGGATCCTGGAGTGAGTTCCCAGAAACTTGAGCAATGTGCTAACAGGGCACAGCAGAGCCTGGGAAGGAAAGGGTTAACCGAGCCCTGCTGCTCCGTCTCCAGCTAAGAGGCAGTAGTTCTATAGAATCCTAACCCAACCCCACATTCCTCACTCGCTCCCGCCTTTGTTGCAGGGACAGCATTTTTACAATACCACCTCTTGAAGATGACAAAGGTCCCTAAACTATGCGCTCTGGTTTTTTTAATGCTCTTCCCACCCACCTTACTCCTGCCTTTGCACAAGAAAAAAAAAATGCTTCTTTAATCAAAAGTAGATTAACTCTCACCCTTTTCTCTCTGCGCATTTGCATTTGGAACACCATTTATGAGGCTATAAACAGACCCCGGGTGGAGTGATTTATCCACCGTTTTATGGAAAATAGGACAAAAGCAGCTGTCTTTTCAGCAATTCTGTATTTATGGTCGGCTCTGGGGCACCCGTTCCTACTCATCTCCCACTCAGAGCTTTCTGAAAGGTTAACAGCGTCCCTGTAAGCCCCATTAGGGAACTGGAGGGACACTTGTAACATTTCTTATTGATCCAAAAGAGAAAAAGGCTTTTTTGAAAAGAATATATTTTAAACTATGAAGGAATGGCTCCTCTGTCCCTCCACCTCCTGTTCCTTTAGATGAGATTTTGCCATTTGAAACAGCAGACCTAGGCCTGTGGCCTCTCTCCATTTTTGATGTGGCCAATCTATGTGGTTGGTCATTATGGATTATTTTATATTAGTTTAACAAAACAAAGAATCTTAACATTTAGAACAAGCATTCAATTTTGCTTTGGGTTGGCTAGATGCTTGCAGTTTCTCATCACGCCTATATTATTTTCATAACACCTCCTCCCCTTACAGAGTAAGGATGATTTACTGTTCATAAAGGGTCATTTCACTTTTGCTAAGGAATCAGTTACTATACAAGAATTTTCCCTAAGAGTTAAAAGTTAATTATAATTAAATTCTGATACATGCTACAACATGGCTGGACCTTGGAAACATGCTAAGTGAAATAAGCCAGACACAAAAGGACAAACACTGATTCCACTGATGTGACAGACCTAGAATAGCCAGATTCATAGAGACAGAAAGCAGAAAAGGGGTTCTCAGGGCCTGGGAAGAGGGGAATGGGAATCTATTGTTTAATAGCTACAGAGCTTCTGTTTGAGAAGGTGAAAGAGTTCTAGAAATGGACAGTGGCGATGACTGCACAACATTGTGAGCATAGTTAATGCTACTGAATTGTATGATAAAAAATGATTAAAATGGTAAATTTTAAGTTATATTTTATTATAATGAAAAATATTTATGAAGTTAGTTATAATTAAAAACTCACTTTGTTTATGAAAGCCAGCCATCAGACAATATATTTTAATTTTTTTTTTTTTTTTTTTTGAGACAAGAGTCTCACTCTGTTGCCCAGGCTAGAGTGCGGTGGCCTCAGCCTAGCTCATAGCAACCTCAAACTCCTGGGCTCAAGCAATCCTCCTGCCTCAGCCTCCTGTGTAGCTGGGACTACAGGCATGTGCCACCATGCCCGGCTAATTTTTTTCTATATATTTTTAGTTGGCCAATTACTTTTTCTTTATTTTTGTAGAGACAAGGTCTCGCTCTTGCTCAGGCCGGTTTGGAACTCCTGACCTTGTGTGATCCTTCTGCCTTGGCCTCCCAGAGTGCTAGGATTACAGGCGTGAGCCACCGTGCCCAGCCCAGACAATACATTTTAGATGTGATTGTAAACATTATAAAGTTTTTCTTGCTATGTCAGCCCATCAGTAAGGACTTCAGTCATGCTTGCAGCCACAATTCACAAGTACACCTCACCGGGTTACCAGGGTGAGCCTGCACCTGTTCTAAATGGCCTTACATTAATTAGTCTACTAAGGAGTTCTTTCCTCTGGCTCCCTGGTGCCATCTCATCACCTCCTCCCACCCCCTCCACTTGCTGTGGGGCTAGGAAATCAAATAATTAAGTTTACTTTAAACACGTAGGGTAAATAGGCTCTTAGTGAGAACTTGGGGCCTCTCCTTGGGTAAAGACACAGGATTTACTGTCTGGCATTTGAAATATCTATTTTGGCTGCTCAAAGGACTGACTTATTTCCTGGTTGCATTCTTGAGAGCTGAGGCTGGTAGAGATGTGATTGCCAGTCATCAGTGGACTTAGGCTTCTTGAATTAGACTCATTTACAGAGGATGAGGCTGAGGTCAGACTGGCGATTTGTCTGTCCAGGGGCACACAGCTGACTGTCAGCATAAAGCAACCCCAGTTTGACTCAGCTCAAATCAAAATTCTGAAAAAAATAATTCATTCTGCCGGCGCAGCCCTCTATTATAAGTAAATTCCAACTAATTTAGTTCCAGGCAAACTAAAAATTCCAACAAAATATAACATATCCTTTTTAACTTGTAAAGTTAGAATAATTTTCCGAAACATCTTAACGTAGATTAGCGAGCACTATGTTATTATACTTTAAAACCTATCAGAAATTGATTTTGTCCAAATACCAGTTATATTTGTAATCATAATCTCTTGTCTGAATTCTTACTATATACCTAGCACTGTGCTAAGCATTTTACAAGGATAATATTAAATTTTCACAACAATCCTATTACTCTCATTTTAAATGAGAAAAAAATAGAAACTTAGAAAAGTGTAGTAACTTTTCCAAGATCACACAGGGAAATGGTAGAGCCATGATTTAGGTTCAGTACTTATAGATTTTAAGGTCTGTGCTTCTCTTCTTCATTTTGTTACCTTCCATGGGGATGAAGAGGTAATTGTGCTGCCTTTAAAAGTCTGTTGTTTGCTTTATAATAGAGAAAAAAGAATTCCCATTAGCACAGTGGATCTCAACATGGATTGCCTACTGGGATCTGGGGAGCTTTAAGGAAAGCTGATCCCAGCTCCAGAGACCAGGATTTCACAGCTCAGGGTGTGGCTTAGGCAGAGTAGCTCTGAAAGCTCTGGAGCAGATTCTCATGCATAGCCTCTGCTTTAGAAAACTCCCTATTTTTCAGCTGTTCCTTCTTAATAGATTTCTTAGGTGACAGCTTTTAACTGCTCAAATAATTGCCTCTTTGAACGTGTTTATGTGGGCTTACTATCCTTGGTATAAATCTAGTTGATGACCACTTACTTTGGTGTTTCTCTGAGAAGGTTGTCATATTTTATTACTATTTTTGGAGTAGGAATGTCTTCTAGTGGATTTTATTACCAACAATGGTCTTTGAATAGTCTAGGTAATTGTGAATACAAGTAAATTCACACATTTCATCAATAACTCTCTTCTCCTTATCCCTTTTCAAAGAGAAGCTGAAACTGCAGCACCCACTCCTTGTTCAGAACAGAAATTGGCAAAATAGGGTCCCAAAGTGTCAACTGGTCTGTTAACAATCGCAGGTAGACCAGCCTAGGAAGACTCTCAGATCTGGCAGGACAGCGGGAGCCAATTTCTTACCCACAAAAGGCTACCTACATTTGTGCTAGGTGAGAAAAGGGCAATTTCACGGATTGCTTTAGACTTGTCTCAGAAAGTTACTTATGAAGTGACCCTAATTGTTCCCACTTCCTCCTTTACACAGCACCGCTCCAGTTTTGTCTGAACTATATAGTAGCCGGAAGTAGATGAAACGTCAAGCTCGTCCCTTCACATATGCCCATGTTCAATTTCATCCTTGTCAATGACTGAGATGTAGAAAACTGGGCAAATATGTTTCCAGAAAATTTTATTCACAAGTATTAATGAGCACCCACCTTAATTGGTAAGCAAGAGGCACTCAATAAAATGCTCTGGTTTTTTCCAGTTGTTTCTAAATGAAATGGCTGGGAGGCAGGGCTGGGAGGCAGGGCTGGGAGGCAGGGCTGGGAGGCAGGGCTGGGAGGCAGGGCTGGGAGGCAGGGCTGGGAGGCATCCTGGTATTGCCAATATTTAGCTGCAGGGTCTGAGGCTCACAGCTATCAGCTGTTGAGTGTTTACCTACTGCCAAGTCTGTGCCAAGCACTTTATAGACATTAACTCATTCAATCCTCATAATGTCCTAGGAGATACACAACGTCTTCCCCAGTTTAAGATGGAGAAACTGCAGGTTACAGAAGCTAAGTCATTGTTCAAGATCAAAGGTAATAAATAAATGGCAGAGCTAGGATTTGCTCCAACAGGAGAAATCACTGGGATCTCTGGATCTCCATTTCCTCATGTGTGAAACTGACAGGGCGGTACTAGAGAATTATTCCGCAAATATTTACTGATGGTCTGTTAAGTGTCAGATACAGTGTTACATGCAAGGAATATAAAACTTACATATAAAATGTTACATATCATCAAACTTAAAACACTTCTTGCTCTTTCAGAATTTATAGTCAGACCTAACCAAGTTATTTCCAATTCTAAAATTTGGTATGATTCTAGTAAATAAAAAAATCCCATAGAACTGGAAGCAACATAAGTGTGCATCAACAGATGAATGGATAAACAAAATGTGGTTTACACATGCAATGAAATCTTATTCAGCCCTAAAATCTTATCACATGGATAAACCTCAAGGACATTATACTAAGTGAAATAAACCAGCCACGAGATGGACACTATATGATTCCACTTATCTGGGGTACCTAGAATGGTAAAATGCATAGTGATGGAAAGTAGAATAATGGTCCACTGAGGCTGAGGGGAATGGAGAAATCTTATTTAATGGGTACAAAGTTTCATTTGGGATGATGGAAAAGTTCTGGAGAAGGATGGTGTTGATGAACACACAATGTGTATGTACTTAATGGCACTGAACTGCACTTAAAAATGGTAAAAATGGTAACTTTTATGTATATTTTACAATTTTACAAAAAAATGACTTAAAAAATCTCCATGCAAGCTGCCATATAGAAGAACAATGCCATTCCCTTCAAGTGGCAAAACAATCCACTTGTTTTGTGGGGAGAGGAGAAATCAAAAACAAATGACCAGAAAACAGTTAACTACTAAATTGTATAGGTTGATAAGTCATGCATCAGCCTAAGCTTCCTGTTCCTTTTCTAGGTGTTCTAGAATGGGGTGCTTAGAAAAGCATACATGCTCTAGGCTTGTCACACAACCTGGGTGAAATTATGTTTGATTTAGTTTCACTAGGCGCAAACAACACCTTTCCTTTGGAAGACATTTCTGGCCATGAGAAACTTCTCCCCACTGAAGGTTGGCAGAGTTTAGAATATAATTTTCTGAATTCTATAATTTTCTACCCACTTGGTATAACAGAATAGTCAAGATGGCATGCAAAAAGTAGCACGATTCTAACCCAACCTAACAGGACCTGTTTTAGCAAATCTTCAACAGAATTTTGCCCACAGGCAGTCTTTGAAATATGTTAGCAGTTCTTTAGCAGACCAGTAATAATAGCTACTCAATTACTGGAGTTAAGTGAAGTTCTGTGAAATGCCTTTTCATTAAAAGTCAAAATGTTGCCTTAAAAGCAAAGCCTAAGAGAATAAAAAGGAACTTTTCAGTTGCAGGCATATTTGAAAGCGCTTAAGCACACAAATGAAACGAATAAAATAAGTCACAGCTTCTGTCTATATTCTACTTTTACCCTCTAATTATGCTAAGTCTGTCCTTTCTTTTAATACATTAATTCTGAATCTGAAAGTGTAGGTGGAAAATACAATTCTAATTTCAATGTCAGAAATAAACTGATACATTAAGTCTCTTTGGTGTACAAAGAGTTTCACAGGCAGCAAATGCCATAGTTTGTGCAAGAATATTTGACTAAATTATGCAAATTCTTCTAGTAAAAGAAAAATTTCCTAAAAATATTTTTATAAGCAATCATGCTAGTTTTCAGAAATATGAATCAACTCTCAAACTGCTAAGAGAGCTTGAAATTCTTTTAAACCATTTTTTTTTATAAGGTGGAAATAAAAAGTGCATTCAGGGTATTTGTGGTAGTTTTTATTTATCTGATTTAACATTAATGGAAGACCATCTTTTTTGGCAACGGGTATAGTATTCTTTAATCTTCTAGTCTGAGCAAAGGGGAGGTAGTGGTAAGATCTATTTGCAACAAGGCATAATACTCCAAAGAATAAGTACAGTCAGTAACATTTGTTTTGAAAACAGGAATTTGTTCCTACGCAATTAATATGTTATAGAGCAATTTGAACTTAATTCAAATTTCTGGATTTTGCTTTTGCTTACACAGGATTTCATCTATGAGAAACACCTAGTGAACGCAGACGATTGCACCCAGTTCCAGAGAGCAGCACAGGAACACAAAACCCATGCACACACCTGACCACCTACCTGGGTTTCTGAGCCCTGCCCCCACCCCCACAAAGCAAGCTATGAGCTGCACCCATCCATGTTAGTGGGTGAGCTCCCTGCCACAGTGGGTACTTTCCTCCATGACCCTTCCCTTGGAGGGAAAAAAAATGAGAGACACATTCACATAAAAGTGCTCAAATGCCACGTAAAAGTACAGGAAATTGTGCCGAGTACTACAGTGTAAGTGCTGCACTAAATCCACTCACGTAACAGAGCTTCGTTAAAAACAATCCCTGCCAACTCCTACACTCCACATTGAAGACATTTTTCCCCCTCAGTATGTAAAAAAACTTTAGTCTAAATGAACCTTGTAAAAAGTGTCAGTATAATAAATGTTATTTAAACTGGAGGCAAAGTATGGAGGGGACATCTGCAAATAAGAAGACAATAAAATCTGTGATGATTCCCTTCTCAGTAGCCTTCTTTCTGGGTGCAAAACCTTTCTTATTAGCTGGGCATGGTGGCATGTGCCTGTAGTCCCAGCTACCCGGGAGACTGAGGCAGGAGGATCACTTGAGCCCAGGAGTTTGAGGTTGCTGTGAGCTAGGCCGACACCACGGCACTCTAGCAACAGAGTGAGACTCTGTCACAAACAAACAAACAACCTTCTTCCTTTTGTCTAGTGTCCTAAGCAGCTATGACTGGTCCAGGGAATGCCCAGAACCCCCCTAATTATTATGGTTTATTAGGAAAGAGTAGCAGAGACACAAGTTGTCCTTTCCACACCAAACAACGTGTCCCCCATCAGGATCAAGGGAAGCCAAGCTTCGAACCACCTCCCAACTCCAGTGTCCTCCTGAGGGAGGGTGCCCAGGACAAAAGATACCCACATTCCACTTTATCCCCAAGCCCAGTTATAGGGTTTCCTTCTCTTTCTGCACAAATCTGGGAGAAGCTTGCTCCAAGCATAAGATAGTTCTCCAATTAATCTGATCCCTACAGTACTAAGAGCAGCCTCTCTTCTCTAAGCCATGGCAATGTGCAGAAGAGCTTTTGATGTGTTTCAAGTTGCTAAGAGAGTGAAAAATGCCCTTCTCCTTTCTATCAACCCTGATACTGTCTGTGCAATCACTCAATAAACAAAAAGTCCACAAAGACTAATAACCAGAGCTGGGGGGCTGCAGATCACTATTTGAATCCTTGTTTAGCTACCGCTCATGAGTTATGCTTAAGCACTGGATGTTTACATTTTTGAACACTGAGGCTCTAATACTTCTTAGCTTTTTAACAAACTTTATGGATAAAGGTGCTTGAAAAGGATTTTAGCTCTCTGGCATACGATATAAAAAAAATAAAAATCATGTCATACTTAACATTTTCCCCACTTTTTTCCCCACCACACAGGTCCTCAACATCTTGAAAGATGACTTAATTTAGCATCTTTTACAGCTCAAAGATGCCATTTTGTAGTAGGAATGTAACTTCTCATTACACAGCATTATATAACATTATAAACTATTTAAAAACTTTACTAAAAGGTTAAAACAGGCCATGAACTATATCCGAGGCCAAATTTTGTGAGGCTCTCAAAGGCTCTTTTATATAGATCATTTGGGAAGATTAAAGAAACCCACTCTACCCGTGGCTGTCCCTGCTCAGTCAGTCGAAGGTCCCGTTAAAGATGAAAGAGACCCTTATGTTCTACTCTCCAACTATGGATTTCTCTTTCTCCACAAATTCTATCAGTGGCTATTTTAACTTTTAAAACTTGCTTTCATATTTATTATCTCATTTTATCTGTGAATGCTCTTGGGAGCCATAAATAAAATTGGAAATAACAGTCCCACTGTCCCTTTGAGTATGGGCGATAGGCAAGACTTTACCTCCCTCTGAAACATCAAGTGTGCAGAAGCAAATGACAAGGATGTTGGGCAGAGGAGCAGACGATGGCAGAGGGGACAGGGGCCTAGAGGGAAGGGTCTGGGAGAATGCAAGCCACAAAGAGCAAGAGGAGTAAGAAACCACATTTTAAGTTAAACTTTCAGAAAATGTTAGGGATTCATTTCTGCATCCCTAAATGGCATGGGAAAGGAAAAATATCTATATATGTGGAATTATTTTAATATAACCTCACTCTACATGTCAGAAAGAAAGGCACACAAGCTTGTTGGCATGTGAAACCACATCTGGAAATCCTGTTTAGAAGGATTTCAGCTAAGGTTTTAGAAGGATCCCAGCTAAGGTTTAGAAGTCTCTCTGCTCGGAAACAAGCTACTCTGATATTTGGGCCATGTTGAAAGGTCAAATCGTCGTTTGTGTTAATGTCTTTTAAGTCAGTGGATATATCTCCATGATCTTTTGCAAAAATGTTGCTGTTTACAAAGCCTAAAAATAGAACATGAACGTGAGCTGTGAGGGTCATGTATCTACGGCAGGCAGGCAAGATGTGCCCCTTGTGGAGGGAAACTAACTAAACTTAGGAGATTCAATAAAGCAGAGTGCACAAAGTCAGAAACTATGCTACTGTATAAATGAAAAGTGACTTATTAGTTATCTCTAGCAACCATTAGACTGTTTTTCTTTCCTCCCAGAAATAATTCTTCCCTGGAACACACCAACTAAGAGGAAAATCTATCCTTCAGGATGGGAAGAGTTTATCACAGTAGGTCATGAGCAGCCCCCTTCCCAATTTAAAATTCTGCATTTGAAAAATGGAGGCTATTAGAGAAGTCATCTACCAAATTATAAAAACAGGTTAGGAAGAGATCAAGGAAGAGCGGTTTTAAAGGAATTGGTACTCTATTTTAAAAGTACACCCACGTTAAATCTTCATTAGGTCAAGTTGCTGCAGGTAGGAAAACTGGTTACCCTTCACAAAGGAAATAACTAGATAAAATGGGCTGAACCACCCTGTTAAGGTTGTGATCTTGAGAAAAAGAGGTGGTCACGTAGGCAAAGCAGATGGAGGGGAGGCTTCGAGCCACCAACTCCTGATCTGAAGAGATTCCAAGGTTTCCTAGGAGGACAGGGCAAAGCATTCTAGTGACTTCCGGAACAAGGGGGCATCTACTTCTTCCTCCCTGAGTGCCTCCCCCCACAATTGGGCCTTTTCCTCCCCAACTACCCTCCTTTCCCTCATTAGCTTTCACCTCAGATTTTCAGTGGGTTCATTCAAAATAATAATGTTGGAATCACCCATTTAAAAAAACTTTTCTAATTAAATTTCTGCTGTCCTGATTTGACTAATCTGATTTTTTTTTTGTGAAAGACTTTAAGTATACACGGTGATCACTCTTAAATAGCAAATTCAGAGAAAGCTGGCGATGATCATAGTTTCCATTAATTGCTCACCACGTGCCAGGCACTGTTGCGTCAGCTTTTCCTATATTACCCAATTCTCTTAATAGTCCTGCGAGGCAGGTACTATTTATTAGTCCCATTTCACAGCTGATGAAGCGTGGCACAAATTTATAGCCTAGGACAGGGGTCAGTAAACTAGGGTCCTTGGGCCAAAGGGGCCCTAAAGATTTCCTGGACCCTGCAGGCCCCTTTATGGCACAAGGTCTACAGCTGCTTGTGCACTTTGGAGGCAGAGCCGAGTCTTCGTGACCCAGACCTCAGGGCAGTGGTCCCCAACCTTTGTGGCACCAGGGACTGCTTTCATGGAAAACAGTTTTTCCACGGATGGTGGGAGGGTGGGGAGAGGTAGACAGAGCTCAGGCTGTGATGCGCGGCCCTGTTTTCTTAACAGGCCACAGACCAGCTGGGGTCGCATCCCAGAGGGTTGGGGACCACAGTCGTCGGGCCCACAGGGCCTAAACTAAGTTTTACTGTCTGATCGTGCATAGAAAAGCTCATCAACCCTTAGTGTAAAACATGGTTAATTCATGGAGAAGAAAAAAGGCAAGAACATTTGGACAACTTCAAATAGAACTTATGCTGAAACTTTCTTAGAAAAAAAAAAATTGTCTTTATCTGTTTTCTATCATTCATATCTTGCCTTATTAACCAGCCTCAGGATAAAAACAGTGCTTATGGAATACCAGTTTAGTAACTAAAGGTTTCTCTCTCAGCAAGATGAGTTTTGATTAGGTGGAAAAGTTTCCAAGAAAGGAAGGAAAAAAAAAAGCATAGACCAAAGAGAGCTTTAACAGCCATACGTTTCCTGAGAGATTGTAAAACTTTTGGCTATTTCATGGGTATTTCTTCTCAAGTACAAATGACATCATAGGTGGAATTTTTAAGAAATTGGCTTATTTAACATTTGGTACCACATATTGTTTTGGTTGACTGTCTATTGACTTTTCTATTTTTGCTGGGAAGGTATGTCATAACTATTTTTAGTAGACAGCGTCTGGTTCTATCATTTGTGGAACTCAATACATAATCATACTTTAGAATTTTTTTCCTAAAGCCATAAAAATGTATTTGATGGAGAATGTGCTCATCAGCAAATATTCTACTATACCCTGGAACACTTTTAGATTAAATGTCTAAAACAGGAAATAGGCACTAACAAAAGAATTTGGTATGTTACTAGGCAGCAAAGCAAGTGCTGCTTTAATATATAAATTTGCCCTTGAGATATTAACAATTCTAATTATAATTGAGAATGAGTTAACATCTGAGCTCCTCTAGTAATTCTTTATCCTTTAAAACCTACCTATAAATCAAAATCAAATTAAGAAATGGATTTCCATAGGATGTTACCCAGTATATAAACCAAGATCAATTCACACAGAATAACTTATGTAAGCAATTTAGAATTATAATAATTTATAGAAAATAATTTACATAAAACCATTTGCTATAAAAGTGAACAGAAAAAAACCACCCAAGACAAGACAAAGCCCATAGTTTTTCCCATACCTTTCACTGCCTTCCCCAAATAGCAACCGAGACCAGGAGCAGGAGAGAACAGAGACTCCAAGCTTATCTGAACGTTAGAATCACCTGGGGATTTTCAACAGTTCCGCTGCCCAAGCCACACCTCAGGCCAATGAAATCACTGCGGGTGGGACCCAGGTGTCAGTAGTTTTAGAAGCTCCCAGACACGGGCAGAGAATAGTAATTAAGGTGAAGACAGCTGATGGGTTCAGTTGGATACACCTGATACCTACACGCCAGGAGGCTTAAGGTCCTTCTCCATCCTCATCTGCTCCACTGTGTGTGGAGCACTCTGAGATCTGTAGTGCAGGATTAACGAACACAACATTCTGGTCTGTGCACCATATCCTAACATATAACGGATGTGTTAATGCAAATATTAAGAGAATTTTACACCCTGTGAGTGCAGCCCTAGCGTTTCTCTTATGATCTCTTTAAACATTCACAGCCTTTCTACATCTTAGGAGACAGGCACGTCCCCAACACATGGCTCTTTATTTTGCAAGCATATTTCTCCTGCGTGACGGACGTTAAAAGTGAAGTCCGCCTTACCTCTACGATGCTTTTTAGATCTTGCACGTAAGTCCTCTCAGTCTCCAGGATTTCCTGGACGACTCTATCCACGTAGAGGAGCTTGGGGCTGGTGGCCGAGTCTGCAGTCGTCTTAGGTGCCCCGTTGGCGTCCGCTCTCCGCGGGGCCCTGGGCTGCCTCTCGCTGGCCTCGTCGGAGTTCTGTTGCCCGGCAGGGTTGTCCCTCTGCAGGTCGCTGCTGGAGAACGGCCTGGCTGGCATCAGCTCCAGTTTTATGGCCCCTGCTTCCTTGTCCTGGTTAAACAAACCCAAGTGGCTGTTTGAAACTAAGGTCATTCTGCTGCCGAAGGAACCATGGCTGTCCCGGGAGGAGGCGGAGGACGACGTGGAGCCGAAGCTGACGGGTCGGTCGCTGTCAGAGAGCTCCATGGTCTTCGGTTCTTGGGAGCGGGAATGCCTGGCTGTCGTCTTGGGAGCTGGAATTTTGGTTACAGCTGATGGCGCTTCAGGACGCAACTGGTGCCCATCTACGTGCGTTAAAGAAAACAAATACAAAGGACAAGTAAGCAAAGTAGGCAAGTATTTTGAAATTCTATCAAACAGAAGGTTGAAAGGAGGTGAAAACCTAGCCCAAACGTATATAGTCGATAACAAGAAGCTGGCAAATTTATTACAGAAGGAAATGCAAAGGCACCTGTGGTCGATTGAGATGCAAAATTTAGAGTTTCTACAAGCATCACCTGGGAGTCTGTTAGGCCTCTGCCTTAGACCTACTGAGCTTTAATCTGAATTTTATTAACATCCCAGTGCAATGTACACACATTAAAGTCTGAGAAGCACTATTAATACTTCTGTTGGCTCAAAAGTGTGGCCACCTGGAATGACTCATATATGCAGATTACCCAGATTTACTAAATTAAAGGCTCAGCAGTCACGGCTTGAGTAATCTATTGCTTTAACAAGCACCACAAGTGGTTCTTACGTACTTAAAAAGGACCCTCTGTGATTCTTACGGAATTTTGAGAAACGTTCTAGGTTTTAAGTATTCTATCATAATTCCACAAAATTTTGGGCTAGAATCCTGGAACCACTACCATTTGATCTAACTGATGTTGACAACTTTACATTGTACCTATATACAGCATTAAAGAAAAGGGTTGCCCGGACAATAATTTTCTAACACTTGGCAGGAAAAGCAAAATAAGATACAGTCATGTACCACATAATGACATTTCACGGACTGCATACAAAAGAGTGGTTGGAGCAACAGCCTAGACCATATAGCTTAGGCGTTTAGTAGGCCACACCATCGAGTTTGCACAATGATGAAATTGCCTGAAGACAAATTTCTCAGAATGTAATCCCCATTGTTAAGCGACAGATGACTGTATTAAGACCCACACCCTATTTAAAATTTACCCTCTCACATTTCTCTAAATCTCTTCTTAAAAACTGACATTCCATTTGTGGCATACATATATCAAGTTATACTATTAGAGAGTATGTTTGTACAACATTCCACAAGTAAAGTTATAACAGTGTATATACAATTAAATAATAAATATAGGAACTAAATTATGAGAAAACTTATGAGAAATGGGGCTGTTTGTGTTTAGAATAGGGCATTAAAAAAGTCTGACTGCTAAGTCAAAAGGTCACAGAATACCCATAGCATTTAAACATAATCTTGGGTCCAAAAAGGACCTGCATTGAAAAAAACTTTCAGAAACATTCAAAGTTCCACTCTTCTTCATTCGTAAGGCAGGATCAACATTTTTTTCACCCATGATAATGAGATTCCAGGTTTATAGAAACAAAATGCCTTGTGATAAAGAATGTGATTAATGAAGAAATGTGCTTTGTTTTGGCAGGTTACCTTATTACCAAAATCCATGTTTAGAGGGTTTGTTAGAAAACTAGAAGAGTGAAACTTATGTTTAGAAGGTCATAACATGACACACACAGCCATAAAAGAATATTAATGATCACTTTTCAACAGGAATGTGAATTTGGTTTGACTCTATAATAAAGATCATCAAACAGCTGGTACCAATATTTTAAAATATAAAGAATCTATCAAGTCTACTATATCCTTCAACAGACTTTTTCTAGATAGTTTATATTCATGGGAAATATTAGTACAAAGTTATAATGCAAATATTAAAATTGTGAATGTAAAATAAAGGAACTATGAGTCAACAAGATGGAATGGTATGAAATGTGTAGGAAATGAGCAATTTATCAGCATAACCACTACCACATGGTATGAGTTTGCCACAAATTTTTAAAGCTTTTGCAATATTCTCCCTGCTTGCTCTATAACAACTTTATGGCCTATAAAACATGAATTGGTTATAGTAGTTAAAATGCACTTGACCTAAAAAGCCTGATCCAACTTGAGTGTGGCAAAAATCCAAGAAGCAGCCATGCTTTTAGGGATGCTTGGAACAAAAGACGCTTGCTCACTTTTGGGACTGGTGTTAAAGTTATGGGCAGTTCAAAGTAGGGGCAGAAACAAGGTTTTCTTTCCATTGGCATCCACGATCATGAGGTTGATCTCACTGCAGGAAATGGGCACTGA
This sequence comes from Mirza zaza, assembly GCA_008750895.1. NCBI lineage: Eukaryota > Metazoa > Chordata > Mammalia > Primates > Cheirogaleidae > Mirza > Mirza zaza. Next base: position 55,672 of record VSMD01085830.1, read on the forward strand.
CTCGGGTAGTATATGAGGATACTTTAAAGTCCCGAGGGTCCAATCGGGCTATGATTTAGGACCAAACATAAGTTGAATATATTATACTCTATATGAAAGGCCAGGACATCTGGAAAGGTCTAATCCCCACAGATCTGGATACCCCAGTCTCTAGGGCAAGTTCTGATTTTCTAACTAGATAAGAATCAATCTCCTGTCTAGTACAGAAAACTGTTTTTTTAACACAGTTACAGAACTCTTGGCATTGTATTCATTATCACGACTAGCGAAAAATGAACATAATAGGGAGACACATTTCTTATCATCATTTCTTTTTCTCTGCTTTCCCACTTCAAGTTAGACAGCCAATATCAGGACCAAGGGATCAAATTGTTTTTAGAGACGTCCATGTTGGGCTGTTAGGAATGACAGCGCCTTTAAAAATATTTTGAAAGGTGGGAGAAAGTAGGATGTGAAACTCAGGTCAAAAGGGGATCCCTTCATGGACAGATCTTAAATAGTAACATGACTTGGGCACCGTTCCAAGGAAGGCTTCCCAGGTCCCAGCTCCAGGCTACGTACTTAATGCCATTGGCACCAGCCTATTTTCCAGCCTGCCAACCAGACACTTTATAAAATAGGATATTTTACATATTTGGTGTCTGTAGTATTTAGTCAAGCTTTCTGCCCCAAACTAAATACCTTCCAAAATTACCAATGACAGAAGTGAAACATTTAAAGTCAGGTCACCATCATCACCACCACCACCACCATCATCATCATCATCACCTGCAGCACAGCATTTTCCCAGAGCCTTCTTGCCCACACCATCAAATGGAGACTCTGTGACTCCTAGGTCTGCATGGAATGTGAGGCTGCATTTGCTAATGGAGAACATTTTTCATGTTGATTCATTGCTTAGAAGATATTTAGTTTTCTCACATACGGAAATGTACCTCATAAAAACTGTCTAGTCTTGTTCTCACCTTCCTCAAAATAATTTAAGATTTTCATCCTGTCTGGCCTATTCTTTCTAATGCAACTCACAAATTATTAATATTTATCTTTACAGTTGCACTGCTCAACACAGTAGCCACTGGCCACATGTGGCTACTGAGCACACGCGATGTGGCCAGTCCGAATCAAGCTGTACGTGCAAAATACACACCGGATTTCAGTAACTTAGTATGAAACAAAAAATACAAAATACCCCATTGATAATTTTTATATTACATGTTGAAATGATATCTTGGAGTAGTGGCTTAAATAATAATAAATTATTTTCACAGGTTTAATTTTACTTTTATTAATGTGGCTATTAGAAAATTAAAAATTACATATGTGGGGCTGGGTGGGTTGGCTGATGCCTATAATCCCAGCACTTTGGGAGGCCGAGGCAAGAGGATTGCTTGAAACCAGGAGTTAAGACCAGCCTGGGCAACATTGTGAGACCCCATCTCTACAAAAAAATACAAAAATTAGCTGGGTGCAGCATCCAGTGCTTGTAGTCCTAGCTGCTTGGGAGGCAAGGTAGAAGGATCACTTGTGCCTAGGAGTTTGAGACTGCAGTGAGCTATGCTCAGGCCACTGAACTCTAGCCTGGGTGACAGAGTAAGACCCTGTCTCAAACAAAAAAAAATTACATATGTAGCTTGTATATATCTTAGTTGGGTAAAGTTAATCTATTAATAGAAGTCTTCTAGTTACATTATTCTTGAAACTTTAAATATACCTTATCAATCTTTGTTCAAATAATAGTGAATGGAGAAATGAAAACAACACAAAGTTTGTCCTTTTTTTTTCACTCCATTCATTAATACATAATATTGTTATAAATGAGCAACAACAGAGTTGGGAGACAATTGCTGTGCAGTAGGTATTGGGGTAACTGATTTTCCACGATAAACTGAAAACACCCAGATAAAAAACTATACAGCAATAAAGCTTTTTCCTTTGCCTTGAGTGAAAGGTGCTGGCAGGCTGTATTAGTATTCTGGTAATTTACTGCATTCCTTCTCATAACTTCTCTTTCTTCCAAAAACCCAAACACAGGGCTAATAATATAACAGTTTCTGAGAACTTTTGGCCAAACCTTGCTAATGGCCCATAGCCAGTCGATCATTTGACCATGAATACCCTAAAATAAGCCGGTTCCACCCACCTTGAGGACTGTGGTCAGTCTGACCCTCAGCAAACCCGGAGGAGGTGGGGTGGAAACACCTGTGGGCGGGGCCTCAGAGACCTGCTGATTCTGAGAACTAGGAGGACTGGTTAGCCTAAAAGCCATCAAAATAACATATTCCCTTTTTTTTGTGCCACCGTTAATAAAAGGAAAAAATGGCTAGACAGCTCCCCCGTAGATATGCTTTCACACATTTTACTTTAGGGAAAGTCCTTCTCTCTCATTTTTTTTTCCTAGGCAAAAGAGCTCTAATCATTGCTTGGCTTTTCTTTGTTTACTCTTCAAACTTCCACTAATTGCTCTCCTTTGGAGTATCACTGCCAGAATCAAAAGCAACACTTCTTGGCTCTAACTGGTTTCGCAGGCTGATTGACGTTGGATGCAGAAAGTTCCGTGGCTTCCTGTGACCATGTCTGCATGTGGAAGGGAGTACTTGATGGTCCCAGAGCCTACAGTGCCCAAGGAGAACCTTAGAAGGCAAAGCAGAAATTCTGCTCACTGCAGGGACTGCTCATTGCTATTCTAGACATCAAATACCTAGTCTGAGTCCCTTGCCAGGATACTCATGGAAGTCAAGAGAATGTGTTGTGCTCACCAATGAATAACTAAAAGTATGTAGTTCTTTGTTACACCTTCCGTGAATCCCTCAAAGAAGGGGAGGTCACAGAAAGACTGAAGTATAAGCAAGAAGTTACTCTATCAAACAGTAAAGTCCATTTAAATAGAGCTAGTCTTTGGCAGAGCCTCAAAGTCATAAACGATAATTTACGCCATGAACATATTCATCACCTCCAAAGTTTTCTTATGCTTCTTTATTATTTATTATTATATTTTATAATGAGAACACTTAACCTAATGTCCTATTTGCAAAATTTTAAGTATACAACACAATATTGTTAACCATAGGCACGATGCTGTTGGACTTACTCATCTTGCATAACTGAAAATTTATATTTTTTCATTACTATCTCCCCTGTTTCTTCCTCTCCCTAGTCCCTGGCAACCACCATTCTATTCTCTTCTTTTATGAGCTTGATTATTTTAGATTCCTCATATAAGTGGTGATATATAGTATTCATCCTTCTGTGTCTGGCTTATTTCACTTAGTATAATATCCTCCAACTTCATCCATGTTGTCATAATTGTCATAACAGCAGGGTTTCCTTTTTTATGGCTGAATAATATTCCCATTGTGAATATATACCACATTTTCCTATATCTACAAGTAAAAGAATGAAAACGGACATTTATCTTAGGCCATACACAAAAATAAACTTGAAATTAAAGACTTTAACATAAAACTGAAACATAAACATGAAATTGTAAAACTTTTAGGAAAAATAGAAGAAAAAAGCTTTATGACATTGGTCTTGGCAATGATTTCTTGGATATGACACCAAAAGCACTAGCAACAAAAGGAAAAATAGACAAGTGGGACTACACCAAACCAAAAATTCCTTTCCACAGCAAAGGAAACAATCAACAAAGAGACATTCTACAGAGTGGGAGAAAATATTTGTAAACTATGCATCTGACAAGGGGTTAATATCCAGAATATATAAAGTACTCCACTCAAAAGCAAAAAACCCAAATAGCCCAATTTAAAAATAGGCAAAGAAACTAAATAAAATTTTTTCAAAGAAGACATATAAAGTACCAACAGGTAAATGAAAAGGTGTTTACCACACTTAAAAAATCTCATTACCACTAGAGCTAGTAAAGCAAGTATTTGTGCAAGAAGATCAAGAATGGAAGAAGATATTTTGCAAAATATTCTTATTCAAACTAGAGGTAAGGGGTTGAATGAGGAAGATTCCTTCAACCTGTAAAATCTGATACTAAATACTGATGTAATTTACTGATTGATTCCCATGTTAGTTGCTACTGTATGAATGTTTGTGTCCCTTCCAAATTCATATGTTGAAACCTGATCACCACGGTGATGGTATTAGGAGGTGGGGCCTTTGGGAGGTGACTAGGTCATGAGGGCTCCACCCTCATGAATAGGACTAGTGTCCATATAAGAGTCCAAAGGGAGATTGTTTTGCCCCTTCTATCATGTGAGGACACATAGGAGGTGTCATCTATGAAGAACAGGCCCTCAGAAGACACAAAATCTGCTGACACTTTGATTTTGATCTTGGATTTTGCAGCCTCCAGAACTGAAAGCAATAAATTTCTGTTCTTCATGAGTCATGCAGTTTAAGGTATTTTGTTAAGTAGCAGCCTGAATAGACTAAGACATGAGTCAATGGAAACTAAGAGATACAATGGTTATATCAGTTGAGTAGGGATTAAGTAGATAGTTAATGGAGCTAATGTATTAATATTAGATAAACTGCCTCAGCTAAGTGGTGACTCTGGACCAGTCTGGTTAAAGGGGACCTACAGGAATTCCCTGAAGCCTTTTAATGCAAAGGCAGCTATTTTCACTTTTATTATATGCTTTTTTGTGGTGTCATAGTGTGGGATATGAAGGAGATTATGGGGCACCCTGTATCATCATTCATTGTGCTACCACTGACAGAAGGAACTGTTAGTTGTCCACCAAAATCCACTCTCCCCTTTTCCTTAGTGATTAGAGTTTCAGCTGAGCACAAGTCCCAGCTTCCCTGGTCAGTAGATACAGCCATGTGGTCAAGTTCTCACCAATGGAAATGATAAACGCCCCTTTGGGGGTCCATTTCTCAAGACATGAGACATTGTTCCTCCACATTCTTTCCCCTTGGCACTGGAACCCAGAGGTGGCAGAAACCTTGCCTCAACCCTGAGAATGATACCAGCTGCCCTAGACTATGGCAGAGCACACGACGGGTGAAAGCACGCAGTTGCTGGCACTGGACTTGCCCTGAGCCACCACATTTAAAAGCCTGGTTGAAGAAACCGTACAGTGCAACCACAATGACGTGCAGAGGGATGCCCCAGGGTCCCCAGCTGTTCCCACCCCTGCTGCTTGAGTTTCCAGCCAAGGTACCAGACATATGTGAAAAGCCTCCCAGACGACCCAGCCCTGCTCTGTCCGACTGCAACTCCATGACAGTACCCAAGTCAGAACCACCTAGCACAGCCTGTCCTGAATTCCTGACTCCCAGAAACCTTGGAAGATTGTAAAGTGACTGTTGTTGTCAAGCCATCAAGTTTTGGGGTGATTTGTTATGCAGCAAGAGATCACTGAAACAGTCCCTCTGATAACAGATTAGCCTTATTATGATACAATTGCTATAATTCTGTATCAAAATTGTCTATTTTAAAAAAACACCAAAACCAACCTCAATGTTTTTTTATGTGTCTCACTTTTAAAACACAGATGGAAAAGGCAAAACAGAGAGATTAGGTAACATCGTGCACAAGTCAAACTTTGAATCAGAGGGTATGTTTTCTTTTCTTTTCTTTTTTCTTTTTTTTTTTTTTGAGACAGAGTCTCGCTTTGTTGCCCAGGCTAGAGTGAGTGCCGTGGCGTCAGCCTAGCTCACAGCAACCTCAAACTCCTGGGCTCAAGCGATCCTCCTGCCTCAGCCTCCCGAGTAGCTGGGACTACAGGCATGTGCCACCGTGCCCGGCGAATTTTTTCTATATATATTAGTTGGCCCAGAGGGTGTGTTTTCTGATTTCTAGTCCATTATTTCTTGTACTTGGGTATAGATTCATAAAATAGCAGGGCAGAAAAGGAACTCAGAGATCAGGAAATGAAGGCCTCAATACAGGCAACCCGTCTAAAGCACAGGGTAGCATGTGCCACAAGGACCTACAGAGAGAAAGAGAGAGAGAGCGTATGTAAGCATGAACATATCCCCAGCTGTGTGTATAAAAGTAAGAATTCAGAGGACCAGCCAGAAATTAAACTACGACCTAATTCTCTCTTTTGATCAGAGGATTTGAACGTTTGCCCCGGCTCCGCACCACCCAGGCTTACAATTTTGGATCTTTGGTTTCCTCGCGTGTAAGTGAGGCAGCTGGACCAGATGACTTCTCTAGGTCCCCTCCAACCTTCATGAAGCGACTCCAACCCAGAAACAGCAAATCACTGGCTGCCACAGCTGCACTGCCCGTTCCTAGCTGGAGTCACAGTATAAGCACAGTATAAGCAATGTCCTTCTACATCCTACTAATATCAGATCTCGGATGATGAAATACTGTCTATCACTGAGTTTGCCGAAGGCTAAAAAAACTATTTTCAATTTAGATTAAATAATAATCTATGGTCCAGCTTCACTTTGAACAGCACCTTCCTGTTAGTGGAAAAACATCAGTCTCAAGGCATTAACTAAACAATGATTGTTATATATACAAGCTCCATCTGTATGGAACACGCTCAGTTCCAAAAACATCCCTGCACAGTTGGGAGGGAAGCATTAAGAGAAACAACATTTTCTTAAAGAAAAAGGCAGAGGAAGATGAGGAGAATTCCAAGTGATCCACAATAGCACTCTGAGCAAATAAATCCATCCATAAAGTACATTAAACATTTTCTTAAAAAAAGAGAAATCGAAGTGTCTAACAACAGAGATATGAATAAATATATCCATCTAGAAGGTGCAATATAAATGATTAAATGTCATGTCCTCTCAAATCTTTAAGAGTGTAGAAAATAGTCATAACATATAGTTGAGTAAAATGGTGGTTTAAGAAACATATATAAATGTGATCCCAATTTTGAATTTCAAATGCCACTTCTTTATTATCAATATTAGAAATAGATTGAAAAGATACATGATAAAATATTAATTTTGGTTTTATCAAGTAGAATGGGTATTTTTTCCTTTGATATTTATCTGTAAATATTTTTCTTCAATAAATATATTTTATACTCTGAAAAAATTATTTAAGGAAATTAAAATCACAGCCTTAATTCATATCAAATATTTAATTTTAAATTAAAATAATGTTAACATTCAATATGTGGCTAAGGAATGCCGAATATATATATCTTCTCTCAAAAATGTTGGTGTCACTAAATTCAAATAATAAAACAAAATAAAATCTGATTCCAATGGACAACAGTATTGAATACAATCCACACCTCCTTTCCCCAATCACTGCTCCTAACAAAACTATTTCTTACGAATAAACACTCAAAATGGAAACTGCATGTGCTTGGTCAACTTTGGTTGCCACCAGACTCAGACTGAATTTCATCACTGCAGTTGCTAAGCATAAAATTGCAAACATTTTGTTCCTCCAGCTTACTTTGCAGGAAGCTCAAAAAGAAAGCATATTAAAATGTTGAGCATGCAATGCTACAACAACTTAGGATTTTAGATTTCTCCCCAGAGACACAAACATCAGCTCTCTAGATACTGCAACTTAACTTTAAGATCCAAACCAAACCAAAGCAAGACAAAAACCATTTAAAACAGACTGCAGTTCAGATGGAAGAGGAAACAAATTCATCATCTCAACTCATTCCCCTGTCAGATAACTCTTTTCAGTCCATCGTGTTTGTGACAGAAGCGTTGCACTAGAATACAGCCAAGCCTCCGTCCCTGCACAGTTGGGAAGAAAACTCCCTGCGACCGTTTCTCACCTCGGTGGGCCTCTCCGGCTACTCGGGAAGGAGCCAGTCTGTCCCGGCGTTGGTTCTTTGGGGACATTCATATTAGCACCCACCTGGGCTCCACTAAGGCTGAAGCACATCGTCTGCCTTCAGCTGATGCAGTGACCCCATGAGTGCTCAGTCAGGTAGAAGCGGCAGCCTTTACTAGTCTGTGCAGCGCCTTCCGTAGGAATATTGCATGAGTCAGCTTTTATCTCTCAAACCCAACACACAAAGGCTTTACAAAAACCTGATTTGCAACTTTCTCACTGCCTTTTTCCCCTAGTGTGCAGACCACAGACTTCAGCATCACTAAGAGCCTTAAATGAAACATGACATCATTCAATTGAGAAACAGGACAATAGACACCACTGTGGGTAACTTGAAAATGCACACTTCACTGAGCAACACCCTACAACTTCCATTCTTTTGTGAACATCAAATACAACCCACACTCGCCTAAAGCTGCTTGGGCTTTACCTTCCTGGCTCTGGCCACGGTTCTCATTAAACTCCCTCCACAAAATAAGCAAGATCTTTGGAGCTCTGATATTTTCAATTTCAATTTCTGAATTATGAGTTTGTTTTAAAGTAAATGGACACATCTTTAACATAAATTTTAAAATGACATTCTTGGGTGGAGGTGGGGCGGTGAATAACACCCAGTTGAAGGCAGTTTGGAGAATTAGTTTCTGTTAACATGACACTTAACAGTGTTTTCAGCAAAGTTAAACATGAATACATTTGACATTTTAAAAAATCTGAAGGCAAATACCTAAAATCAAAACTTTTAGGAATTTCTTCGGAAAACAGTCAAGTTCCATGATTTTATATATATAAATACTAAGTAGTAAAGACAGAATGATCTAACATTCCCACAACACTTTAGTAAGTGAGACCTTCAAATTCTTTGGGTTTTTCAATTTCCCTATGGCCACTTGTCCTTCTTAAAAATACTATACTATTTTTATATAAAGATTCAAAAGGTTTATATTTTAAAAAGATATTGAGTTCTTTAAATGAAGGTCTCCAGAAGTACAAAAATGCTATTGAAAACTGATACCACTGTACCATGGAACTAAAAATCAAATTATAGATTATGTCCATGTATAGACACCTAAAACTAAACTATTTCAAGGATTAAAGTCCTTTAAATAGAAGTTCCATTTAAAGCATTCATTTGTGGTTGTGGAAAATAACATTAGCGGATCGTCTTTAATATAGTTATTTCTATCAGGCCTAAGTGACTTAAAATTAACAACATAATAGGATAATTTGTTTTAATGCCTGTTACCTTTCAAATAAGGCTGAACCTACATAGGGCTACTTAAATAAGTCATTTTGATGGAACTGCATCAGTCAGTTCAGAAGACAATTTGTTGGGAATGATTTCTACCCCTAAAATATACACCAGTTTGATAGAAATTACTAAGCCAAGGATGCTGAAAAGCCAGTCTGAGAGGAAGGGTCTCCCCTGGGCTATGGAGACTGTGTCTTAATCCTCCATTCTGACCTCCACAGCAACCTCTCTTGCCTTCCAAATGAAGTCTGGGTGTCCCCCATGGCAGCGCCCAAGCAGCCAAGAGTCTGCTCAACCAAAAGTCAGCTCAAATCCCAGCCAATCTGGTATAGCCGCTCCAGTGCACTGCTCTTTCCATTAATTAAACAGCTACTTATTACACTTTGAAGTACCACGTGGTCTCATACGTAATCATTTTCTAATGGTCTCTCTCCTACCCTGCATTGGCTGCTGTGGGGGGAGGGACCTTTCCTATACTGTAGATTTGATATTCTCATGGAAGATACAAAGATCTAAACTCTCAGATGGGGTGGAACATACAGAGGCTTTCCGCTTCCTCTTGACTCATTTATTGTCTGGGCATATACTCAGATCCCAAGTATTAATAGTTACTTTCATCTTCCAATAAGAAAGTTATTGTACTTAGATATTTTTTATTTTTGCCAAGACACATGTTTGTAAAAAGTCATTTCTGAGAGATAGTGTGTATAAGTAAACAAAAACAGCAAAGCTGCTTTGAGTTTGGACAGTGGGCAGTCAGTTGTGCCTACCCTGTGAACAAGTGACAGTCCTGAAGGACAGCTTTGAAGTGATCGCACAGGCCATATTTGGTGCTATGGCACAGTTATTTGTTAGTGCATCCACAATTCCTGCTTTAGCAAAACCATCAACTTGTATACGTAAGACAGCCCTTATCACTTGCAAATAATTGAAATCCCCTATATTGCACTCACAAATATCAAGGGCTTAAAGTATTTTGAATTTAGTTTTTACAACTGTAAGCGTTTTCAAAGCAGAGAACACACACACACACACACACACACACACACACACATGCACATTTTTGCCTTTATATTTATGCCAGTACCAAGTATTTTCATAAATGAATTAACCAATGAATAGTGCAGGAGACCTGGAGAGGAAAAAAGCAGACACACACTAGCAGAGAGGAAAAGCAAAGGGAAGAGAAAGGTATTAATTAATACATTTCTTGAGCAACATTCAAGGTTCTTTCACACCTGAGAGCAGAGGAGCCCTTTGCACCTCAGTGTTTTCTTAAGGCCTGAGTTTGCTGCATTTTAGCTCTATGATGGTTTTGCATATCCTAGTCCTTTCCTTCTCCTATTCCACATGCTGGATACCTGGGACTATTAACAGTTCTTGGAGGTGCCCAGCTGTCTTGCCATTGTTCATGCAGGAAAAGAAAAAAGTCCTAAGACACATAAGAGGCACAAATGCTGGTATCCTTGTCACTGCTTGCTGCTTAATTTATTTGCCAATAGTAACACTGGGTGAAAAGATTATTTTTGCTCAGCAAAATTTCTTTTTAAATGATAGTGAGAGTGGCCACTGATGAAAGGAACATGTAAGCCTTGTTAGGCAACAAAGGTACCCTTACTGGAAAGCAGCTCTTTTCACTTCCCACAATCAGGAGGAACAGATGCAATTCTCAATGTCCCCACCTGGAATGGGGGATCGAGGCACAGAAGTGCAGTGCCCACAGGACATGTCTGTAGCAACCAGAACACAAACCGGCCGGCAAGGAAAGTGCAGGCCAGCCTTGTGGCCTAATTGGAGGAAAACCAGAAAGTCTCCACCATTTAAACAATCTCTTCTCAGAAGTCTGCCATAGGGACTGGAATTCTACTCTTAAAAACCAACTCTTTTTAGCTCAAGGTAAAAGACATCAGTTAAAAACCACTGTATCCCCTTGGGAAGGCTTATAGAGTCACTGCCACAGTAGCGTGAATTAGCCTACTCATCCTTCCAAGGACCTACCCAGGTTTTTTAGGAATGAGCCCACAAAGGGGAGGGTGAGGGAAGGAAGCATAGACAGCAGGACTCACAAGGCCTGACCTAATTGAGACACTCTGCAGACTTTGCAGCCAGGCAACAGATCAAAAAGCTGGGCAATGAAGGAGGAAAGAATGGCCTGAGAGAGGAAGAAGGGCAAAGGCATGCATATATCTTTGGGTTCAAGGAAAGATTTTGCTTCACATAACATTGGATAAGGCAGATTTAGAAAATAATTGTACCTTTTCAGATACAAAGGTACTAGAAGTTATAAAGGGTATTTTAAGACATAAATACATTTTACACACGGAGCACAACTGAAATGCATGGTGGTGGTGGTGGGGTGCTCTTTATCTTGTGATTTAAGATATTGCCACGGTGGCACATTTTCCAAGGCCAGTGGTAAAACCAACTATTTTCTGAAGCACAGGCCACTGACAAAACATTCTTAATATATTCTTAGTCTACTAGAACTTTTTTCTTTGAAAGAAAAAGGCATGAGACCACATTTTCTAAGAGCATACCACAGAATAAATGTAATATTAAGAAAATTGCATGCCAAAAGGTGTCACACATCTGCATTGAAGTCCCTTAGAAGGACACACTGACCTTCCTCCTGAAAGTGAGAGAGACTGTGCTAACACTCTTCTGCATTGCAGTTTTTATTAAAAATCCATACACACTCTTTAAACAGCCTACTCCAAACCAGGAAAATGTCACCAACTATAAATTCTGCCTTACTGCTATTATACCAACCAAATTCTGCCTTACTGTTATTATACCAACCAACATAGTTTGTCAAACAAAAAAAGCTAACCTGGTGTTTTGCTTTCTAAAGGGTGCTTTTTCCAAGTGAAATAATTTTAGTGGCAAGCCAGTTTGTTTTCACAAATTTAAAAAATATTTACTCTCAGCAAAAGACATAGGTCTAAGCTAGACAAAAGCACTCAGAAGTATGGGAGAAATTAAATGAAAGTATTTTTTTCTTAGTCCTGGAGTACTGAATCTAACAATAAAAACCAAATTATACATACTAAATAGTTACCAGTATTCAAACCATCCAACTGAAAACATAGTTTTTCTCAGCCCCTATTGCACTAAATGTCAGTATTGAGCCATGGTCATAAGAATTCTAGAAAACAAACAAACAAACAAAGCCTATTATTCACAATATCCTTTTCTTGCAATCAAGTTACGATTTCACTTCTCCACCGTATACTTACCTCCAGTCAGCCATGAAACGAACTGAGATGGCCTTGAAGGGCACACATTCTGGGACTCTAAAATCTTGCTCTGTTTCAGGCATTCCTTCGTGGGTTCATCTTTCTGCTTCTATGACAATCATTAGCTCTATTTTTCACTCTGTTCTTTTATTAGGCTATTTGGTCTTTATTTTCCAGAGATGATGAAATCAAGTCTTGGTTTTTTTGAACTGAACAATTTTTAGATATCAAGCAAGCAAATATGTTGCAACTAGTCTCTTGCTTTCAATAATCTATCCGTCCCATCTTTAAGGACACCATTGGAGGACTTGCTGTGCTAAGCACAATGAACTAATTATCCCTGAAGAATGCAGTCCGTTTCCAGACACATTTTTCTCCAGGAGATAACACACATCTAATCCATTCATAACTAAAGGCATTCAACACAATCTATACTTTTGAAACACTCTAAAAAATGTACTTGAACTTGCAGAAAAGGCTTGGATGCTCTGTTGAAATCCTGCAGCCGTATGCATTTTCCAAAATACTAAATAAAACAAGAATCTCTTACAGTTTCAGAGTAACAGCTATCGAGGCTCATAGCCTTTCTGTGAGCTTGCAAAGCAATTTCCCATCCTGGCAGAGGTGAGAGGCAACCCCATTTGCTAGGTTTTCTTCCTCTTTCTGGGCACAGCTCCACGGCAGCCAGGGGGCGAAGGGGAGGGCTCAGCTCAACATGGCCAGCTGCCCCCACCCCCTCCCATGGATCCAGTGACGGTGGGTTGAGAGAGGCAATTCTCAAATGTAACAGAGGAGAGAATTAGTTTGCAGGGGAGACACAAGACACAGACAAGCTGCTTGGAGCAAACATGAATGAATCAGTCTCTCAACCAGTTCAGGACTTGCCCCCCCCCCACCCCTAAGCAATTCCTGTCCTTCGGGATCATCATAATCAGTCATCTTCCTCCACTCCCAAAGATATGTTCAATGTCACAGCAGTTGACAGCTTAACCTCTAAGATGTATGACCTGTGAGCAAATGAATTTATCTCAGGGAGACTATATAACTTCTACAACTGAAGTGGGTGGCTTGAGCTTATTTGGCCTCCAGTACCAAGGCATGGGAACGATCCCATTCAGGCAGAGATTTTTAAAAGGCAATTTTTAAAAAGCAATTTCCCATCCTGGCAGAGGTGAGAGGCAATTTATAGTTTGCCCTCACCTATAGTTTCCACTCCACGAAAGCGGAATGTATTCCTCTCTAAATGAGTTGAGATGACTTACTACTTTCCAGGATTTTTTTTAACTAAAGGTAAGAAAGGCTGCTGACCTTCGTATATTAGCATCACAACAGTCTTAAATACCCATCTGTTGCCATGCGCACTGATCTGTGCCCTTCAGAACACTGGCACAAGCACAGAACAACCTGCTGGTCCTTCTCCCTTCACACCTTCTTTCTACTTGAACTAACATCATCAACCACTTACTTACCCTCGCTCACAGGGACCTACTAAATGCCAGGCTCCGTGCTGGGCACAATGGATGGACGTAGGCTTTGCCTTCTTGGAGCTCCTGTCAAGTAGGACTGGACAAGCCTCAGACACAAAATGACAAGCGTGACCCGGGTTAGGAGGCGGTGTGGGCCACTACAGATGGAAACTGCCAAGAATTGTGTACAGAAGCATTTGCTCGATTTTTCTATCTAAACTCTCTTTCCCCCCCATTCTCAAAAACCACCCTTCAATTAATATTAAAAGCGGATAGTGACTTTATGTTGACCATAAAATCAAGCTAAATTAGGTTGCCTTCACTTGGAATTCCCATTCCAGAGTATGCCCAGTTGGACTCATCTTTCATCTTATATTTAATTACTTAGTATCCGAGCCGAGAGCCAAACTTGCTGAACGTTTTCTGTGAGTCTAAACACTTGCCTAATTCCCAGTTCCCACAGAGGTACATGAAGTAACTTGTTTATGTTACCAGAACAAAGGAAAGGAAAAAGAGCTCTCTGTTCAACTGCAGGTTTAATCTTAATTAGGTCAAGAAACAAGTGTAACCAAATTTATTTTTGTTTATTCTGAATAAAAATTATTGAATCCTTTACAAGGATAGGAAAGAAGAAGAAAAGAAAGAGAAAAAGCCAAAACATTGAGACAAGTGGTTTGAGAGGCGGAATTATGGATGAGTTCTTTCCTGCATACTTTGATTTAGTCTCTACATTTTCTTTAATGAATATGTATTATTTGTGTAATTAAAATATAAGAACAACAAAATGAATTTCTGTGATGGGTATTCCCCACGTCCCCACCTTTCCTGGCCCTGCTCTGGCCAGAGGTCTGCCCACTTGCTTCCTTGCTCGCTACCTTTCAAGGGGGTTTGGCTAACAGAAGGCACTGGGATTTAGAAGCAGGAAGAGAGGGAAGTAGGGGCATTTCCTCTCGTTGGTTATTAGGGAGCAGCCCCTCATGGTTCCAGCCCTCACTGGGCTTCCTTAGCTCTGTCTTGTCCCCTGGTCCCTCAAGGGTCCCTGCAGGTTGTCCCAGAGAGCAGTGGCCAAGGCTTCCTGCTGTTGCTGTCTGTCCTCACCTCACATCCCTTCCCCTCCCCCACCAACGAAGAAGCCCCTTCAATAAACCCTTCACTTGAACCAGCTGAGCTAATTCAGTTCTTGCCAGGGCTCTGGCTGTTGGAATGTCATACTAACTCCAGAATCTTTGATCTAAGAAGTTGATTTAGTCAGAATGGTGACCTGAGCTTTCTACTTGGTGATATAATGTAAAATTTTAGCCCACTTTGACTTATGGCCTACTTGACTCAGGGCAATGAAATAAACACTTATGTAGAGCCTATGCTATGCCAGAAACATATTTTGAGTTTGAAATCTACTGATATATTCATTTATTCAATATTTACTGAGCAGCTACTATCTGCCTGGCACTGCCTTAGGCATTAAAGATACAGCAGTGAATAAACATCTCTGCCTCTATGATTGATTGATTGATTGATTGATTTATGAATGAGACAGAGTCTCACTCTATTGCCCTGGCTAGAGTGTCGTGGCTTCAGCCTAGCTCACAGCAATCTCAAACTCCTGGGCTCAAACGATCCTCCTGCCTCAGCCTCCTGGGTAGCTGGGACAACAGGCATGCGCCACCATGCCCGGCTATTTTTTAAAATATATATGTTTTTAGTTTTCCAATTAATTTCTATTTTTTAGTAGAAATGGAGTCTTGCTCTTGCTCAGGCTGGTCCTGAACTCCTGAGCTCAAATGATCCACCCTCCTCAGCCTCATAGAGTGCTAGGATTATAGGCATGAGCCACCATGCCTGGCCTATGATGCTTATTTTTTAGGGGGGAATATATGGACTAAAATCCTACGATAACAAGATGTCAGTGTTGGAAAGATACTTTGGGGCATTCTAACCTAACTCCTTATCTAGTGTTTGAATTACCACTTTCAACATCTCACCAAGCATGTCCAGTCTCTAGATACTCTTACAGGGCATTCCATCCCTGCTCAGATAATCGATCACAGTGAGGCAGTTTTAATCTTTAAAGTACGTTCTCACATGGAGCTGAAGTTCTTTAAGGAGCAGCACAGGAAAACACAAGAGAAATCACACCTTACCTCCGTTAATATTTTGTAATTCCTTAATTATCTGAGCTCTGCTATGGGTTTCCCATATGTATTTGCCTCTTCATTCAAATATTTATTGAGAACCTGCCCCTAAGGGACTCCTGGAGACAGGGTTCAATGGCAGGGGTCAGGGTAAGGGTGGGGGGCCAAGGGGGACAGCTGTCCCTTGCGGTTGTGGGGAGTGTGGGATAGTCCATACTTCCAACCACTCTCTCGTCACCTTCTCCATGTGTCTCAGGATCTTGCTGTCCTTCGGCTTCTACCAAAGTGGTTTCAAAATCTTAACAACCCTCATGCCAACCTACCAATGTAAAAAATGTTGAAAAGACATCTTATTTATTCATTTATTTTTTATTATTTATTTATTTATTTAGAGACAGGGTCTCACTTTGTTGACCAGGCTAGAGTGAGTGCTGTGGCGTCAGCCTAGCTCACAGCAACCTCAATCTCCTGGGCTCATGCAATCCTTCTGCCTCAGCCTCCGGAGTAGCTGGGACTACAGGCATGCACCACCATGCCTGACTAAATTTTTCTATGTATTTTAGTTGGCCAATTAATTTCTTTCTATTTATAGTAGAGACGGGGGTCTCGCTCTTGCTTCGGCTGGTTTCACACTCTTGACCTCAAGCAATCTGCCCGCCTCAGCAAGACATCATTTTTAGAGAACATCCTCTGGGAAATAAATGTTCTCCCTGCTCCTCCCAAGTCCTACCTTTAGATCCATCAACAGCACTCTGTCCTCAGGGGGCACAGAGTTTGGCCGGGCAGACACTGAAGGGTCGCCTGGGCAGGAGACTGACTGCTGCATGAGATTTGCACCACATGCGGAAGGTACAGGCACATGGAAACATGTAAAAGGGACCAGGCCTGGTGTTGGGCAGTCGAGGAAGGCTTCCCTGAGGAAGGGACGTGTGAACTGGCAGCTGAAGGCTGAGAAGAAGTCAACTAGGGGAAGCTGGGAGGAAAGAAAAGCCCATCCAGGCCTCTTTACCTGCTGTCAGCATCGGCTGCTGGCATACCTGGCGTTACACCCACAGTGACCATCAACCTAGATTCTTTTCCTGGGCAATCTTGTTTGCAAATATACTGTTGCATCCCACGATTAATAA